>SJYC01104948.1:0-13223 GCA_006408675.1 Madoqua kirkii
TATTGCTGAAGCCTGGCTTGGAGAATTTTGAGCATTACTTTACTAGCGTGTGAGATGAGTGCAATTGTGCGGTAGTTTGAGCATTCTTTGGCATTGCCTTTCTTTGGGATTGGAATGAAAACTGACCTTTTCCAGTCCTGTGGCCACTGCTGAGTTTTCCAAATTTGCTGGCATATTGAGTGCAGCACTTTCACAGCATCATCTTTCAGGATTTGAAATAGCTCAACTGGAATTCCATTACCTCCACTAGCTTTGTTTGTAGTGATGCTTTTTAAGGCCCACATGACTTCATATTCCAGGATGTCTGGCTAGGTGAGTGATCACACCACCATGAGTATCTGGGTCATGAAGCTGTTTTTTGTACATTTCTTCTGTGTATTCTTGCCACCTCTTCTTAATATCTTCTGCTTCTGTTAGGTCCGTACCATTGCTGTCCTTTATTGAGCCCATCTTTGCATGAAATGTTCCTTTGCTATCTCTAATTTCCTTGAAGAGATCTCTAGTCTTTCCCATTCTGTTGTTTTCCTCTATTTCTTTGTATTGATCACTGAGGAAGTCTTTCTTATCTCTCATTGCTATTCTTTTGAACTCTGCATTCAGATGCTTATATCTTTCCATTTCTCCTTTGCTTTTCACTTCTCTTCTTTTCACAGATATTTGTAAGTTCTCCCAGACAGCCATTTTGCTTTTTTGCATTTCTTTTCCATGGGGATGGTCTTGATCCCTGTCTCCTGTACAGTGTCATGAACCTCTGTCCATAGCTCATCAGACACTCTGTCTAACCGAACTACCTTAACTCTATTTCTCACTTCCACTGTATAACCATAAGGGATTTGATTTAGGTCATACCTGGATGGTCTAGTAGTTTTCCCTACTTTCTTCAATTTAAGTCTGAATTTGGCAATTAGGAGTTCATGATCTGAGCCACAGTCAGCTCCCAGTCTTGTTTTTGCTGACTGTATAGAGCTTCTCCATCTTTGGCTGCAAAGAATATAATCAATCTGATTTTAGTATTGACCATCTGGTGATGTCTATGTATAGTCTTCTCTTTTGTTGTTGAAAGAGGGTGTGTGCTTGACCAGTATGTTCTTTTGGCAGAATTCTATTAGCCTTTGACCTGCTTCATTCCGCACTCCAAGACTAAATTTGCCTGTTACTCCAGGTGTTTCTTGACTTCCTACTTTTGCATTCCAGTCCCCTATAATGAAAAGGTCATCTTTTTTGGGTGTTAGTTCTAAAAGATCTTGTAGGTCTTCATAGAACCATTCAACTTCAGCTTCTTCAGCGTTACTGGTGATGTCATGGACTTGGATTACCATAATATTGAATGGTTTGCCTTGGATATGAACAGAGATCATTCTGTCATTTTTGAGATTGCCTCTAAGTACTGCATTTCAGACTTTTGTTTACCATGATGGCTGGTCCATTTCTGCTAAGGGATTTCTGCCCACAGTAGTAGAGATAATGGTCATCTGAGTTAAATTCACCCATTCCAGTCCATTTTAGTTTGCTGATTCCTACAATGTTGACATTCACTCTTGCCATCTCCTGTTTGACCACTTCCAATTTGCCTTGATTCATGGACCTAACATTCCAGGTTCCTATGCAGTATTGCTCTTTACAGCATTGGATCTTGCTTCTATCACCAGTCACATGCACAACTGGGTATTGTTTTTGCTTTGGCTCCATCCCTTCATTCTTTCTGGAGTTATTTCTCCACTGATCTCATTAGTATATGAAGCACCTACTGACCTGGGGGGTTACCCTTTCAGTATCCTCTCATTTTGCCTTTTCATACTGTTCATGGGGCTCTCAAGGCAAGAAAACTATAGTGGTTTGCCATTCCCTTCTCCAGTGGACCACATTCTGTCAGACCTCTCCACCATGACCCTCCCGTCTTGGGTGGCCCCACATGGCATGGCTTAGTTTCATTGAGTTAGACAAGGCTGTGGTCCTTGTGATCAGATTGGCTTGTTTTCTGTGATTATGGTTGCAGTGTGTCTGCCCTCTGATGACTTCTCGCAACACGTATTGTCTTATTTGGGTTTCTCTTATCTTGGATGCGGGGTGTCTCTTCACAGGTGCCCCAGCAAAGCACAGCTGCTGTTCCTTACCTTGGATGAAGGGTATCTCCTTACCACTGTCCCTCCTGACCTTGAATGTGGAGTAGCTCCTCTCTGCCTTCCTTTGCCCATACAGCTGCTGCTCCTTGGATGTAAGGTTGCTTCTCTAAGCTGTCTCCCCTGACTTCGGGTGTGTGGTAACTTCTTCTGGCTGCTGCCTTACTTTGGGTGTGTGGTAGCTCGTCTAGCTGCCTACCTTTACCTTGGACATGGGGTAGCTCCTCTCTTCCTTCCCCCCATGACCTCTGGCATGCGGTAGCTCTCCTTGGCCTCCCCTGTGCAGATGCAGCCTGGCACTCTCAGTTGCCACCCTTAACCTTGGGTGAGGAGTAGCTCTTCTAGGCCACACTTCTGTGCGGTCCATCTCAGCCAGCGTGCTTCTACATGGTCCGGCTCAGCCTGTGCACTTTTTTCTCAGCTAATTATTAGAGAAACATAAATCAAAACTTCAATAAATATTTCCTCACACCAGTCAGAATGGCCATTATCAAAGAATCTGCAAACATAAATGCTGGAAAAGGTGTAGGGAAAAAAGCACCCTCCTACACTCTTGGCGGGAATATAAATTGACACAGCCACTATTGAGAACAATATGGAGATTCCTTAAAAAAATAAAAATAAAGCTACTATTTGATCCAGAAATTCCACTTTTGAGCATATATCAGGAGAGGAAATTTATATGGGCCTCAATATTCACTGCAGCACTATTTACAATAGCAAAAACATGGAAGCAACCTATATGTCCGTTAGCAGAGGAACTGATAAATATCATGCTGTGCATATGTACAATGGTATATTAAACAGTCATTAAATAGAATAAAATAGTTTCACTTGAAGCAACATGAATGGACTTGGAGATCATATTAAATGATGTAAGTCAGACAGAGAAAGATAAATATCACATGGTATCACTTATATGTGGAATTTAAAAGAAGATACAAATGAATTTATCTGCAAAACAGACTTAGAAACAGATTCACAGACTTAGAGAATGAACTCATGGCTACTAGGGGAAAGAGGAAAAAGGAAGAAGAGGCTGGGAATTTGGGACTGACATGTACACATTGCTATATATAAATTAGATAACTGATAAGGGCCTACAGTATAACCGATAAGGGCCTACAGTATAGCACAGGTACCAGGGACCAGCCCCAGTTGGATCCAGGGTATCTGAAGCATGGACAGCATTGGTGATGAAAGATTTATTTAGAGATATAGAAGAAGATAAGGATTTATTTAAAGATATAGAGAGATAAAGAAAGAATGTCACAGTTAAAGAAACAGAGGAGAGAAAGAGGCTGATATTCCTTGGTTTATGTAGAAAGCCAATAAAGTCTCAAGACAAGGGACTTACACTGTTCACATAGGCCACAGGTGCCCACTTGAATACCAGAGGGTGCCTCGCCTTGGGCTCCTCTCGCATGGGTCTTAGAATCCCTGGCAGAAAAGTGAACGCAGCGAGCCCCTGTACTCTAGGGGATCAGCCTGAAAAGAAAATAGAGGAAAAAACAAAGAAAGACACGGGGAAACCAAGCAATGATGAGGCGAGGGCCAAAATTTTATTTTTTCTAGGGAGCTTATATATACCTTAAGCTGTACATAGAGGATAATGGAAAATACAAAGTTATGCAGGGTCAGCAGTCCTGACCCTTATTGAGACCAGGCTTTCTGTCTGCATACCTATCTGTATACACAGGTCTTAGGTGATTTACATCATCTTCTGGCCAGAAGCGCTACTTAGCATTTTATGGCCCTTTTCTGATAAGGGTCCATCAACCAGAAAAGTTATTTGCCCTAAAAGTGTTGTTTTTTCCAAAGTCTAGTACCACTCTCAGAAAGCACTAAATAAAGTTACATTCTTACATAGCAAGGATACAATGATTTACAACAAAAAAAGAGGATTACAGTGATTTATAACAAAGAGAAAATTCATTAACTCAAAACTCTAGTATTGCTAACATCAAAACTACTATATTCCTCTTTCTGCCTCCCAATTACATTGATTAATATCCTTCCAGGTGCCTAAAAGATAAAAGATATGGAGGCCTCGTGGCAGGCGTTAACTCAACAATAAAACCCTTCACCAATATAATTCTTAGCTCTTTAAAAGGTTCTATATCTTTAAGATGTTTTAAGCTTCCCTTGCCTCTCCTGGTTGGGAGGCTGTAAACAGTCACACGTGTAGTTGTAAAAGTCTGGGGAAACCTGTCAGGCAAGTTAGAGAGCCATCAGAGGGGTTTGAGCTGAGACACATCTTTTATATGCAGGAGACTATTAACTGGAGCTCTAAGTTAACTTTTTCCAGAGAAAGGTGGTTGAGGATAACCCCTGTTAATGTCAGAAGAGTGTAGTATAGCAGACAGTAAACAGACAGTTTTTGGTTTCAGGGTAGATGCTCGGGCAGAGGACCCCTTGAGACCTGACTTGCCTTTGCCTGTCAGGCCTCTTCCTCATGACCTTTGTCATGGATGGGATCTCCCGAGCTGGCTCCCAGCACACAGGGAAATCTGCTCAATATTCTGTAATACGCTAAATGTGAAAATAATATGAAGAAGAATTAAGAAATACAACATCCCAACAAAGAACCCCAATAATAGATGGCTTCACCAGAGAATTCCACAAAATACTTAAAGAAGAATTAATATTGAGAATTAATATTGATATTTTTCTAATTTTTTCAAAAAACTGAAGAGGAATGAACACTTTCTAACTCATTCTATAAGGGTAGCATTATCTCAATACCAAAGATAGAAAATGACACTACAAAGAAAACTACAGACTCAAAGGCTTGATAAATATATATGTAAATCTTAAATAAAACATGAGCAAATCATTTTCAAGAGCACATTAAAAGAATCATATGCAAGACCAAGTGAAATTTATCCCTGTGATGAAAGAATAGTGAAATATACAAAAGTCAATCAATGTGATACACCACTAACAGGGATAAAAATCACATGATTATGTCAGCAAATGAAGAAAAACCACTTGACAAAATTTAACTTTATTTCATGATAAAAAGACTCAACAAAATAGGTAAAGAACTTGAACAGACTTTTCTCCAAAGAGGATGTATAAATGGCATATGTAAAACGTATATGAAGTCAAGTGGGCCTTAGGAGGCATCACTACGAACAAAGCTAGTGGAGGTGATGGAATTCCAGTTGAGCTATGTCAAATCCTGAAAGATGATGCTGTCAAAGTGCTGAACTCAATATGCCAGCAAATTTGGAACACTCAACAGTGGCCACAGGACTGGAAAAGGTCAGTTTTCATTGCAATCCCAAAGAAAGACAATGTCAAAGAATGCTTAAGCTACCACAAAGTTACACTCATCTCACACTCTAGTGAAGTAATGCTCAAAATTCCCCAAGACAGGCTTCAGCAGTACCTGAAGAGTGAACTTTAAGATGTTCAAGCTGGTTTTATAAAAGGCAGAAGAACAAGAGAACAAGTTGCCAACATCCACTGGATCATCAAAAAAGTAAGACAGTTCCAGAAAAAAAACATTTATTTCTGCTTTATTGACCATGCCAGAGCCTTTGATTGTGTGCATCACAATAAACTGTGGAAAATTCTGAAAGAGATGAGAATATTAGACCACTTGACCTGCCTCTTGAGAAACTTATATGCAGATAAGGAAATAACAGCTAGAACTGGACATGGAATGACAGACTGCTTCCATATAGGAAAAGGAGTACAGCAAGACTGTCTATTGTCACCCCGATTATATAACTTATATGCAGAGTACATCATGAGAAACGCTGGGCTGGAGAAAGCACAAGCTGGAATCAAGATTGCTGGGAGAAATATCAATAACCTCAGATATACAGATGGCACTATCCTTATGGCAGAAAGCAAAGAAGAACTAAAGAGCCTCTTGATAAAGTGAAAGAGGAGAGTGAAAAA
Organism: Madoqua kirkii; assembly: GCA_006408675.1. Taxonomy (NCBI): domain Eukaryota; kingdom Metazoa; phylum Chordata; class Mammalia; order Artiodactyla; family Bovidae; genus Madoqua; species Madoqua kirkii. The sequence goes on from SJYC01104948.1 coordinate 6,033, forward strand.
GTTGACTTAAAGGCATCCGGTCCCATCACTCCATGGGAAATAGAAGGAGAAACAGTGGAAACAGTGTCAAACTTTATTTTTTGGGGGCTCCAAAATCACTGCAGATGGTGATTGCAGCTATGAAATTAAAAGATGCTTACTCCTTGGAAGAAAAGTTATGACCAACCTAGATAGCATATTGAAAATGAGACATTACTTTGCTCACTAAGGTCCGTCTAGTCAAGGCTATGGTTTTTCCTGTGGTCATGTATGGATGTGAGAGTTGGACTGTGAAGAAAGCTGAGCGCTGAAGAATTGTTGCTTTTGAACTGTGGTGTTGGAGAACACTCTTGAGAGTCCCTTGGGCTGCAAGGAGATCCAACCAGTCCATTTTGAAGGAGATCAACTCTGGGATTTCTTTGGAAGGAACAATGCTAAAGCTGAAACTCCAGTACTTTGGCCACCTCATGCAGAGAGTTGACTCACTGGAAAAGACTCTGATGCTGGGAAGGATTTGGTACAGGAGGAGAAGGGAACAATGGAGGACGAGAAGGTTGGATGGCATCACTGACTCAATGAATGTGAGTCTGAGTGAACTCCGGGAGTTGGTGATGGACAGGGAGGTCTGGTGTGCTGCAATTCATGGAGTCGCAGAGTTGGACATGACTGAGCAACTGAACTGAAAGCTCAACATTCAGAAAACTAAGATCATGGCATCTGGTCCTATCACTTCATGGCAAATATGTGGGGAAACAGAGGAAACAGTGGATACAGTGGCAGACTATTTTTGGGGGCTCCAAAATTAGTGCAGATGGTGATTGCAGTCGTGAAATTAAAAGATGCTTACTCCTTGGGAGAAAAGATATGACCCACCTAGATAGTGTATTAAAAAGCAGAAACATTACTTTGCCAACAAAGGTCCATCTAGTGAAGGCTATGGTGTTTCCAGTGGTCATGTATGGATGTGAGAGTTGGAGTATAAAGAAAGCTGAGAGCTGAAGAATTGATGATTTTGAACTGTGGCATTAACCAGTCCATCTTAAAGGAGATCAGTCTGCTGTGTTAATTGGAAAGAATGATGTTGGAGCTGAAACTCCAATATTTTGGCCACCTGATGCTAAGAGCTGGCTAGAATTGGTAGAATTGGACAAGGAACAACAGACTCGTTCCAAATTGTGAAATAAATACATCAAGGCTGTATATTGTCACCTGCTTATTTAACTTATATGCAGAGTACATCATGAGAAATGCCAGGGTGGATGAAGCACAAGCTGGAATCAAGATTGATGGGAGGAGTATCAATAACCTCAAATATGCAGATGACACCACCCTTATGGCAGAAATGGAAGAAGAACTAAAGAGACTTTTGATGAAAGTGGAAAAGGAGAGTGAAAAATTTGGCTTAAAATTCAACATTCAGAAAACTAACATCTTGGTATTTAGTCCCATCACTTCATGGCAAATAGTTGGGGAAACAATAGAAATAGTGACAGACTTTATTTTATTTTGGCTCCAAAATCACTGCAGGTGGTGACTGTAGCCATGAAATTAAAAGATGCTTGCTCCTTGGAAGGAAAGGTATGACCAAACTAGACAGCATATTAAAAAGCAGAGACATTACTTTGCCAACAAAGGTCTGTTTAGTCAAAGATATGGTTTTTCTAGTAGCCATGCATAGACGTTATATTTGAACTATAAAGAAAGCTGAGTGCTGAAGAATTGATCCTTTTTAACTGTGGTGTAGGAGAAGATTCTTGAGAGTCCCTTGGACTACAAGGAGATCCAACCAGTCAATTTTAAGGAAACCAATCCTGAATATTCATTAGAAGGTCTGATGCTGAAGCTGAATCTCCAATTCTTTGGCCATCTGATGTGAAGAACCGACTCTTTGGAAAAGCCTCTGATGCTGGGAAAGATTGAAGGAGAGAGGAGAAGGGCAGAGGATGAGATTTTTGGATGGCATCACTGACTCAATGGACATGAATTTGAGCAAGCTCTGGGAATTGGTGATAGACTGGGAAGCCTGGCATGCTGTAGTCCATAGGGTCACATAGAGTCAGACGCCACTGAGTGACTGAATGGAGCTGAAATGAAAAGGTGTATGAAAAGATGCTCAATATTACTAGTCATCAGTTAAGATCAGTCTGTCAGTAGTGCCTGGCTCTGTGACCCCAAGAACTGCACCATGCCAATAGGGAGTAATGTAATGCCACCTCAAATTTTTTAGGATGGTCATTACCAAAAAAAAAAAAAAAAGAAAGAAAGAAAGAAAGTAAAAAAGAAAAGAAATCAGAAGGTAAGAGGTGTTGACAAGGCTGTGAAGAAATTGCAATCTTTGTACTCTGTTGGTGGGACTGTAATTTAATGCAGCTGCCATGGACAACGTTCCTCAAAAAGTAAACTTTCATATGATCCAGCAATTCCATTTTCAGATTTATCCAAAAGAACTAAAAACAGGAGCTTGGAAAATATGCATGCTTTCATATTCGTTGTGTATTATTTATAATAGCAAAGAGGTTGAAGCAATCTTAATGCTGATCAATGGATAAATGGAAAAAGAAAACACAATATGTACATGCAGTGTATATTATTTAGCCCTATCAATGAAGGAAATCTTACAAATGTTACAACAAGGAAGAAACTTGAGGACATTATGCTGAGTCTCAGAAGGACAAGCACAGCATAATTCCACTTGTATGAGGCATCTAGAGTAATAACATTCTTAGAAGAAGAAAGGAGAATGGTGTCGGGAGCCGCAGCCGCCATTGCAGGATGGCGCCGGTTTCCTGCTTCCTGGTTCTTCGCATATATGTAGGCAGATATGCTAATTAGGGATTCTAACAGTGTTCTGTTATGAGCCAATCAGAGGTTGACTTTATGAGCCAATCAGAGGTTGACACGCCTCCCCTCTGGGCTATATAAGCAATCGCTTTCCCTGCATCGGGGCCCTCGCCACTTCCTAAAAGAGCTGTAACAATAAACCGCGTGTCAGAAGAATCCTGTCTGTGGCGTTTTCCTTATCGGCGAGGCGGGCGACCACAGAATGGTGGTTATTATGTGCTGCTTGGAGAAGGAAATGGAGAATTGCTGTTAAATGGGTATCAAGTTTCAGTTGTGCAAGATGCAAAAACTTAAAAATCGTTGGTACAACAATGTGCTGACAGATAACAAAGTGTTACAGTATGCTTCAAAATTTAGGAAGATAGATCTTATGTATTTTTTTAAAATCACCATAAAAAGAGAATAACAGCACAATAAGTGTGCATTATGTAAAACAGTTAAACAGTTGCAATTGAATAATTAAGAGAAGAAAACCATTTAAAAGGTTGTAAGGAGGAAAAGTGTTGATTAAAAACATGAGTTCTTTAGTGTAAATGTCTGTATCTGAACCATAGAATAGCTGTGTGTCCTTGAACAAGAAACTGATCCTTTCTTTGCCTTAACTTTCCTCCTCTTTACTTGAAGAGAGTAGTTAACATCATAGAATTTTTTGTTTGTTTGTTTTTTGGCATGGATTAAATGAATTAAAATAGAAAAGATTCTTAGGACTGTACCTGGGACATAGTCCTCTATGTGGTAACTATCATTGGTAATAGTATTAAAGACAGTTTTTACTTTTTACTTTCAAAATTACCAAAAAACAGAACAAAACAAAGTTCCGTTCAAGTTAACATGCATTAAAAGAAAAAAAAAACCTCATCTTTAGCATAATTTTGAGATTTAATTCTCTTGATTTTGATCTGGCTTTGTTGTAGGTCTCTGTTCTCAAAAGTACCATTTGGTACACAATAATTTATGCATACATAATGTTCTCTACTAGATTACTGGTAAGCAGGGGAGGGGATAAACCTGTTTTTAATTATTTTGGCCAAAGTATATGATTCAAATTTAAGTGGCTTCAGCTTACTTACCCCCCAAATTTTCACCATCCTCTTACCAAAATCACAGAGAAAAAGGAGTAGCAAGATGTGTAATTCACAGCAACACTGGGGGAGTTTCCTGGACTAGTTTCTGGTCTATGAGAAGTCCACAGGTGATAGCTTTGTATTTAACTTACCTTGGAAGGAGGAAGTGATCCCCTCACACTCTTGAATTGGGATGAACATGAAGAGGTAGTGTTGAAAACAGCTTTAGAGAGCCTAAGTACATCTCTCTTTACCACCCTGCAGGCAAAGTCACTCCAGTCATGTCTGACTCTTTGAAACCCTATGGAACATAGCCCTCCAGACTTCACCCATGAAAGGATTCTCCAGGCAAGAGTATTGAAGTGGGTTGTCATGTCCTCCTCCAGGGGATCTTTCTGACCCAGAGATCTAAGCTGTGCCTCCTGTATTGCAGAATTCTTTACCATTGAGCCGCTGGGGGAGCCTGTTTAATATCTTAAAACTATCCAAGTTCTTTTTGGTTTAAATAATAAATTGTAATTCCTATATGGGGATGGGCATTCAGTCAACATAAAGTGTGAGGAAACTTATTTGTCATACATATTTTCATCATTTTCAACAACAATTGACATTTATTGAACACGTTGAATTCTATGAGTTAAAGATGTAATTCATTAAAGTTTACTTCCCTAGTGGCTCAGACAGTAAACAATCTGCAATCCAGGAGACCCAGGTTCAATTCATTAATGTTTATGCTATAGCATATTATATGTCATTTGTAAGAAAATATGGAACTTCCAACATAAAACGTGGACGGCTGTAAGAAATTAAAAAATATTAAAATCACATTGGCTGCTTTACAATGGCTTTTTTCACAAAACTATGTGTATTTCATATATTTTCCACTATTTGATTATTCCATGTCATAATTCTAAATAATTGGCTCTCTTGGGCTCTAGCATCTTTTTTTAAAACACTAAAACCAATTTTATACCTATCTTGACAATCCACTCGACAGTTCTGAATCTGCTGCAGCAGAAAATGAGGAACAGTGAAGTATGTTATAAGGGGAGGAAAGAGTTGGGAATCAGAAAACTTGGGGTCAAGTCTCTTCCCTCTTTACCGTGAAAGTTTGGACATATGATATTAAGTTTCTTTACCTTTATAAAAAAAATAATCATTCTTTGGAGTGTTCTTGTGAAGACAGATGAGCTAATGTATATATGACCCTATATATATATATATATATATATATGACCCATATATATATATGTTATATATATGTTATATATAATGTGTATATATATATATATATATATATATATGACCACAATTTGAAAATATAATATGGATTCCCTGGTAGCTCAGCTGGTAAAGAATCTTCTTGCAATGCAGGAAACCCGGGTTCATTTTCTGGGTGGGGAAAATCCCCTGGAGAAGGGATAGGCTACATACTCCAGTATTCTTGGGTTTCTCTGGCGGTCAGCTGGTAAAGAATCAGCCTGCTTTGGAGAGTGCTGGATTTGATCCCTTTGTTGGGAAGATCCTCTGGACAAGGGAAAGACTATCCACTCCAGTATTCTGGCCTGGAGAATTCCATGGACTCTATAGTCCATAGGGTGGCAAAGAGTCAGACATGACTGAACAACTCTCCCTTTCACTTTCAATATGCTTATGCAAATATGCACATTTGCATAAGCACATTACAATATTTCAATGTAGGTTTTTTTTTTGGATGCTTGCAAGCACTCAACAGGAGACTGAGCAGGAAAAGCAGAAATAAAAGGAAATTTCCAATTCATTAAGTGAAAGTGAAGTCGCTCAGTCGTGTCTGACTCTTTGCGACCTGTGGACTGCAGCCCACCAAGCTCCTCCATCTATGGGATTCACCAGGCAAGAGTACTGGAGTGGATTGCCATCTCCTTCTCCAGGGGATCTTTCCGACCCAGGGATCAAACCCAGGTCTCCCACATTGCAGGCTTTAACCTCTGCATCACCAGGGAAGCCCTTAAATACAAGAATACAGTCTCTCAGAAAACCTATAGAGACACAGAACTTCAGATCCAAGTACTAACATCATAGATTTCAAGGGAGGAAAGGAAGCCAGGTTGAAAGAAGAAGGCGGTGGTGGGGTGGGGGGCGAAAAGGGTGGCCTTAGCGACGTCTCCTGCCACCTGCAGACACCCAGGCATTATGGGACTTTTCCCTGGGCCTCCAGAGAAGGGAGGACTGGAACTCGGCCCTACCAGAAATCAGACCAGACCAGAACCAGAATTCGAGTTCTCTGCTAAGAGTAGGTGATCAGTCTCCAATCTTCAGCTCAGGCTGAGGGCCCTTTGACCAGATTTCTGCGTCCAGGACTAGGAGACTAGACAAACAGGGAAGGACAGGAAGGGTTAAGGAGAGGAAAGAGAGAGGGAAGGGGAGAGAGGTCAATAAAGTGTCTTGTTCCTTACTGGTTGGGGCACTCTGGCCAGTTGTCCGCATCAGGAGGAGACCAGGGACAAAAGGGTCCCAGTTGCGGCCACTGGGTCTGGTCCATTTGCAGGCAAGCTGGCCCCTGAGTACCCCGAGTGGTCAGGATGTCAGTCTCAGCGAAGAAGAGTCCCCGCCAGAGTCACCATTTATTGAAGGAAGGCGGACCCCTTCCAGGGCCCAAAACTAGGCTCTTGTCTAACACTCGGAAATGAATTATCTGAGGAGATACATGTGCTGACAAAACAAGAGATTTTATTGGGGAAGGGCACCTGGATGGAGAGCAGTCCAATTCATTAGGGAGCTACATATTGCCAGCTTTAATGTTAACCAAAATTAGCACTTTGGAGCTCTAATTATATAAGTTAACTCTCCATAATGATCAAATGAACCAGAAAAATTGTTCATCTTAAATGTATTGCATAAAGCCACACTAAGAAACATGTACCCAACCACATCATTAAAATTAAAAGAATTCAGCAAGTTGTCTTGTCTCTGGAGGGGAAGACAGTCTCCTTTCAATTTAGCATCATTTAATATTTCTAGGAAAAAATTTCTGGCCACTGTAAATCTAAAAATCTGAGAAGGAACTTGTAAACAGCATAATGCAAGCACTATCATAGGCTATAAAAATGTAAGTATATGTACTGTTTTGTATCTTGTTAATCTTTCCCCATTATTGGACTGTTTCTTAAAACATATTAGATGAAAAGTGTTAGAGGAAAAGTAATTGCTCAATTTAATAAAACTTTTATAGTGACAGGTAGTATCAAATGTATTTAATTTTATTTATATATATTTTATATTTATATTATTAAATATTTATATTTAATTATATTCAGCTCTAAAGTAT
>SJYC01104952.1:0-14629 GCA_006408675.1 Madoqua kirkii
CTACCTTGGGCAAGAGCTGTCTCCTCAAGACTGCTCTAACAAAACACAGCCAGTGCTCCTACCTTGGACGAGGGGTTTGTTTTGCCACTGCCTTTCCTGAACTTCAGCATAAGATGAAGCAACTTACTAGCAAATATTGTAATGTAATAAGGCATGCACATTCCTCCATCACTCTGATTTTTCAAAAAAAGAAAAAAAAGAAAAAGAAGAAGAAAAAATGAGGAAGGATATTGATTGATTTTTTGCTGTTTATCAGTTTTTTTTTTTTTTTTTTTTTTGGTCTATTTGGTTAACATTTAATGGTTGCTTACTGTTTGCAAGGCATCATGACAGATCATTGCCTAGACATACTATCACATTTAAATTCACAATGATCTAGTGAAATACATGATATTATGAGCTCTGTTTTATGGATGACAACTAAGTTCAAGTTTGCCTTACCCTATCTGAACATTCCACAATCTCAGACCACAAAATTGTCTAAAAATGTGTTCTTTAGCACAAACATCATGATATTCACTATCTCTCAGTTTTAAATTGATAGAAGTACATTTTAGAATTTTAGTGCAGAAAAGAAAGAGTAAAATAAATAATTGAGACAATATAGCTGTATCATAGAATATTTGTTAAATTTGGTGTGCGAAAACTTTATTTGAGAACAACTGTAGATATATCAAAAGGAAGTTTATTTATTTTGTATTCTAAAACAACAAACTGGAAGAAAATCGATTAGAAATCAAATTGTTGAAATGATTAAAATTTTTATTCTCTATGAACAGGTCAAATCCATGCAAAACGACTTTAACAATTCAAATCTTTCCACTTATTGTAATTTTATGGCATTGAACATAGTTTGCAACAAGCAGGCTAATTATTGTTTTCACATAATATGAAAAATTTGTACTTAGTAGTTATTTCTGTGAAGACTGAATTCCAGCTTTGCTATGGGCATGGTGACATGTGGGGATGTCCTCACATAAGGCTAAGGGGGTTTACTTGCAAGGGGACACCCATTTTAAAAAAGACCTGTGTGTTGGACAGGGAGGTGGGAGGAAGGTTCAGGATGGAGGGACACATGTGCACCCATGGCTGATTCATGTCGATGTATGGCAAAAACTATCACAATATGCAAAGTAATTATCCTCAATTAAAATATCAATAACTTCAGATATGCAGATGACACCACTATTCTGGCAGAAAATGAAGAGAAGCTAAAAAGCCTCTTGATGAAAGTGAAAGAGGAGAGTGAAAAAGTTGGCTTAAAACTCAACATTCAGAAAACAAAGATCATGGCATCCGGTCCCATCACTTCATGGGAAAGAGATGGGGAAACAGTGGAAACAGAAACAGAAACAATTTCAGATTTATTTTGGGGGGCTCCAAAATCACTGCAGATGGTGACTGCGGCCATGAAATTAGAAGATGCTTACTCCTTGGAAGAAAAGTTATGACCAACCTAGATAGCATATTCAAAAGCACAGACATTACGTTGCCGACTAAGGTCCATCTAGTCAAGGCTATGGTTTTTCCCGTGGTCATGTATGGATGTGAGAGTTGGACTGTGAAGAAGGATGAGCGCCAAAGAGTTGATACTTTTGAACCGTGGTGTTGGAGAAGACTCTTGAGAGTCCCTTGGACTTCAAGGAGACCCAACCAGTCCATTCTGAAGGAGATCAACTCTGAGATTTCTTTGAAAGGAATGATGCTCAAGCTGAAACTTCAGTACTTTGCCCACCTCATGAGAAGAGTTGACTCATTGGAAAAGACTGATGCTGGGAGGGATTGGGGGCAGGAGGAAAAGGGGACGACCGAGGATGACTCGATCGACGTGAGTCTGAGTGAACTCCGGGAGATGGTAATGAACAGGGAGGCCTGGCGTGTTGCGATTCATGGGGTCGCAAAGATTCGGACACGACTGAGCGACTGAACTGAACTGAAAATAAATTAAACAATAAAAAAATTAAAAACTAATAATTTTTGTAGACTCAACAAAAAAAAAAAAGAAAGAAAGAAAGAAAGACCTGTGTCCAGGAAGAGTTGGGTAGAATTCAGTGTTCAAATCCACATGCCCTTTAAAGAAAACAAAGTCAACTCTTCCTAGTCCATCTTTACCCTGTGGACTGATCCCTTTGGGGTTTCATTACCATACTGCTCTCCACCTGGGTGCCCTTTCCCAATAAAATCTCTTGCTTTGTCAGTACATGTGTCTCCTTGGACAATTCATTTCCGAGTGTTAGACAAGAGCCCAGTTTCGGGCCCTGGAAGGGATCTGCCTTATTGCAACAAATGGCAACTCTGGCAGGGACTCTTATTCACTGAGACTGACATCCTGACCACTCAGGGTACTCAGGGGCCAGCTTGCCTGCCAATGGACAAGACCCAGCAGCCGCAACTAGGACCCTTTTGTCCCTGGTCTCCTCCTGACATGGACAACTGGCCAGAGTGCTCTGACCGGTAAGGAACAAGAGACTTTATTGACCTCTCTCCCCTTACCTCTCTCTTTCCTTTCCTTAACCCTTCCTATCCTTCCTTATTTCTCTAGTCCCCCAGTCCTGGATGCAGAAATCTGATCAAAGGGCCCTCAGCCTGAGCGAGGATTGGAGACTGATCACCTCCTCTTGGCAGAGAACTTGAATTCTGGTTCTGGTCTGATTTCTGGTAGGGCCGAGTTCCAGTCCTCCCTTTTCTGGAGGCCCAGGGAAAAGTCCCATAACGCCTGTGTATCTGTAGGTGGCAGGAGACGTCTGTAAGGCCACCCCTTTTGCCCCCCTCTCCCGCCTCCTTCCCCTTCCTCTTTCAACCTGGATTCCTTTCCTTCCTTTTATTCTTTTTTTTTTAGACATTTATAGAAATTGTTTATGTTTTATTTTTTAAAATACTTTATTCTATTTTACAATACTGTATTGGTTTTGCCATACATTGACATGAATCAGCCACAGGTATACATAATCTCCCAATGCTGAAGCCCCCTCCCACCCCACATCATCTCCCCGGATCATCCCATACACCAGCCCCAAGCATCCTGTATTCTTAAGAGAGTGTCTGATGTGGACTGTCAGGTTTGTATGTGTGTGTTTTAACTCTGTGTTCTCTGTTGTGATTGTTGATGGCCATTTTGCTTTGTCTGGTCACCATTTGGTTTAGACTTGTCGCCATTGTGTTAGAATTTGATTTTCTTTCCCTGTGCCTTGAGACCAGGGCTCTCAGGAACACTTATCTAGACCATCTCTAACTCCTGAGACTGAGGGAAAAGGGGGCAAAGGCTTTACAAATTTTATTTATTCAACTGTCTTTTTCATAAACTAGTAAATTTTATATTGTACTATATAATTCATGACTAAACTTAGAAATGGAGTTTAATGGAGTTTAACAGAGAAGGCGATGGCACCCCACTCCAGTACTCTTGTCTGAAAAATCCCATGTATGGAGGAGTCTGGTAAGCTGCAGTCCATGGGGCTGCAAAGAGTTGGACTCCACTGAGCGACTTCACTTTCACTTTTCACTTTCATGCACTAGAGAAGAAAATGGCAACTCACTCCAGGGTACAAAGGCTTTACAAATTTTATTTATTCAACTGTCTTTTTCATAAACTAGTAAATTTTATATTGTACTATATAATTCATGACTAAACTTAGAAATGGAGTTTAATGGAGTTTAACAGAGAAGGCGATGGCACCCCACTCCAGTACTCTTGTCTGAAAAATCCCATGTATGGAGGAGTCTGGTAAGCTGCAGTCCATGGGGCTGCAAAGAGTTGGACTCCACTGAGCGACTTCACTTTCACTTTTCACTTTCATGCACTAGAGAAGAAAATGGCAACTCACTCCAGGGTTCTTGCCTGGAGAATCCCAGGGATGGGGGTGCCTGGTGGGCTGCCATCTATGGGGTTGTCTCTTATACACATCTAGATGTGTATAAGAGACAGGTCCTCACATAAGGCTAAGGGGGTTTACTTGCAAGGGGACACCCATTTTAAAAAAGACCTGTGTGTTGGACAGGGAGGTGGGAGGAAGGTTCAGGATGGAGGGACACATGTGCACCCATGGCTGATTCATGTCGATGTATGGCAAAAACTATCACAATATGCAAAGTAATTATCCTCAATTAAAATATCAATAACTTCAGATATGCAGATGACACCACTATTCTGGCAGAAAATGAAGAGAAGCTAAAAAGCCTCTTGATGAAAGTGAAAGAGGAGAGTGAAAAAGTTGGCTTAAAACTCAACATTCAGAAAACAAAGATCATGGCATCCGGTCCCATCACTTCATGGGAAAACTGTGATCAGATGTGCACACATTCTCTGTTGTGTGAATTCTATAGGATAAGTCACAATTGGGGCTGGTAATTATGATATAAATATACATACCAGTGTTTTCTTCCTCCCTTGCAAAAGGTGAATGAGCATAACCTCCTCTCAATACTTCATTGAATAAGGATTGGGTCATCAGGGAAAGCAGTAGTTTGTTTCTTTTTTCCATTGAAATGTCTGCAAGTTAGAGCTGGTTTCTAAATAATTCAGGCCAGTATAGCTAGAGGAAGTTGTCAGGGAGGGGCTAGACTGGCTATGGTGAAGACTAAGGAATGTGGGAGCAAAGTAAAAACATGAGGAAAGAGAAAGAAGGCAAGAGCGGGTGACATGGGCCTCAGGGAGGCCCCAAAGAGCCTTGTTCCTCAAGCAGAGGAACTCCAAAGATGCAGGGAATGCTAAGGTTTCTTCCTAGGCTCGCCCAGGCCCAGTCCTTAATCTCAAACTGATGCTTGTGAACAAATGGAAATATTAGCCTCTGGAGATACTGCTGGGCCCTGCCCTAGGCTCTGGGTGGCCATGTTAGTTAATTCTAGAAATAACAGAAGCAAGAGAGAGCAGGCTGTAATTCTGGTGAGCATTTCAGCCTTGGGGAGTTGACTTTGGTTCTCTTCTCTTTTCCCATTTCCTCCTCCTGCACAATGGTCCATGACAAAGACTGGAGTTCCCGTTCTTGTGCAGTCTGAATGGTTTTAAGAGAAGCAAGATCCTCAGGAGCCCAAACCTGGACCTGGGACAGGTCCAGTGGGTGACTTACCTGGACAGGGAGGCAGCCACTGACAAGAGCTCCCCACAGCAATTGCAGAGCATCTGGGGCTTGTGCAAACATATAAATGCCTCCAGGACACACACATGATGTGTTGAGAACCATAGTCACAGATACACCAGAACATAAACATTTAGGAACAGTCCACAGCAGGGGCTGGAGTCTCTGGTTCCAAGCAGGTGGGAGCACTGGGAAAGTATTCAGGAAGGCCCTTGGAGAGGCTCAATGGTTTCCCTTGGCCAGAGTCTCATCAGGAAACATGGCATTTCATTTTCCTGATATGGAAGTAGGCTTGGCGCCCAGATCATGGACCAGTGTAGGGACCACCTAAAGTAGAGAAAATGTCCATATTTCTTGTTGGACATTGAGTCTGAGCCCAGGTAGGGTATTTGAAATCTGAGGTCCCCTCTCTGGGAAGGAGAAATCTATATAAGGTAATGACCAGAAAAAAAACAAGTCTGGACAGTGCCTAGGAAGTACAACAGGTCTGTGGGCCAACCCTGAGCATCCTGCCTAATGACCAGCTATCCAGCTAGCATCCTACTGGGAGAGAGAGTTCCCTCTGATTCCATGTCAGGTGAACAGGAGCCAGAGTTTGGGGAATATAAGACATTTCCTTATAAGGTAAGAAACATAAGACAGAGGCTGCCTCTATCATTCTGCACCAGATGTGTTCCCAGTGACCTTTGAACTCAGTCTGATCAGAAAAGAAGCTGGTCCAAAGAAGGGAATGAGGGTGAAGGATAGAAGGCAGGGGCACTGAGTGTGTAGAGACATCGAACAGGAAAGCCACTCTGGGGCTTGGCACCGGCTGGGGCTGAGAATGCAGAACTCCTACAAATAGCTGCTCTCTTTGCCTCTCCAGTTGGACTTCTTAAGGGTGAAGCAGCAGAGGACCAGGGAGGGATCATTTGCTACAGGATGCTATATAATCAAACACACACACACACACACACACACACACACACACACACACACACAATCCAGCCGCCCGCATCTCTCATCATGTTGGACAAATTTAGCTAGTGCCAGAGCAGAGGAAATGGAAAAGGATGTCCTAGAACTTTCTCCTCCCAGAGCCCCCAGTTCTCAGGGATCAGACCAGAGTGGAGGCCAGCTGTAAAGAGCCCCCAGAAGTCATCTTGGTCAGGGAGCTTTCTGAATGGCTGAGTAGAGGTGTGGGAGCTGGGCAGTGAGGAAAAAGAAATGATGTGGTCACATAACAGGAGAAGGCAGCAGAAATGAACAAGCAAGCATGCCCCAGAGAGACCCAGAGTGCAAATGCCATGCATTTCCTAGCAATGTGCATGTGCTGTGCCAAGTTGCTTCAGTTGCATCCAGCTTTTTGACCCTATGGACTGTAGCACATCTGGCTACTCTGTCCATGGAGATTATCCAGGCAAGAATACTGGAATGGGTTGCCATGCCCTCCTCCAGGGGATCTTCCTGACCCAGGGACTGAATCTGCATTTCTTATGTCTCCTGATTGGCAGGCAGGTTCTTTACCACTAGGCCCACCTGGGAGCAATATGCGAAAGTGCCAAAACTTTGACAGTCTTGGGGTGGGGCCTCTGAGAAGAGATGTTTGCAAAGGAACAGCTGAACCCTCGGCCAGATCTCAGGACCACCACCCTTCCACTGTTGCCTCCACTAAGCTGGCACTCAGCTCTGCATCAATGCCCCATCTTTTGCTGGAACCTGCCATGCAGAGATCTAAATAGCCCAAGGGGGCTCAGCTCCAGACCTGGGGCAGCCTGACTGCTACTTGTCAAGGAGAATTGAGAGCAGATGGTGTCAGGTACATGAATAAGCACACACAGACTGGTCCCATATGCCTGCCAGCATGAATCTCTTGCCTTAGTCTCCACAGCCCAGGGATTCCACATCCAGTGTAATTTTCCTATCTCTACCATCCCCTGGACCCTACTGATCAACTCTATGTCTTCCTGGAGGGTCTCCTGGGTTCCCAGCCTTGAGGGAGTGAACAGGCACAAGTCTAGGTTGTGGGGAAGTCACTGGGCTTTGGGATCAAACACTTCTCTTGTGCATTAGCAAGTGGGTTAAGTGGGTTCTTTACCACTGAGCCATCAGGGAAGCTCTCTTAAGGTTAGTTGCTGCTGCTGCTGCTGCTGCTGCTGCTAAGTTACTTCAATCATGTTTAACTCTGTGCGACCCCATAGATGGCAGACCACCAGGCTCCCCCATTCCTGGGATTCTTCAGGCAAGAACACTGGAGTGGGTTGCCATTTCCTTCTCCAATGCATGAAAGTGAAAAGTGAAAGAGAAGTTGCTCAGTCATGTCTGACTCTTAGTGACCCCATGGACTGTAGTCCACCAGGCTCCTCCATCCATGGAATTTTCCAGGCAAGAGTACTGGAGCGGGGTGCCATTGCCTCCTCCACTTAAGGTTAGTGGTACCTGCTAATTGTCAAAAGAAGGAGGACATAACAACCCATTCCAGTATTCTTGCCTGGAGAATCCCCATGGACAGAGGAGCCTGGCAGGCTACAGTTCATGGGGTCACAGAGAATTGGACAGGACTGAGTGACTAAGCACAGCACAGCACAGTATACATTTGTCAAAAACCAGTGGCTTATTTTCCTTCCTCATTCAACTTGGCCTCTCTGCTGATTTTAACATTGCTAATTCTCTCTTTCCATTCAAGAAATAAACTAGTGCAGTGCTACCAAGCCAGCTAGGCAACCTTAACCTCTAATGGTGAGTCTCTAGCCTCCTAAGATGGTAGAGGGCAGAGTAGGGGAGGAGAAGTGGCTTGGGAGCTGAGGCAGCTGAATGCTGTGCCCTTGTCCAATGGTCAGAGCTCTGCAGACTTCCTAAAATGTCCAGAGAGAGACAGACTGTCAAGGTCAAGTCCCAGTGGATCCAGGGTAATTCAAAGGTGAGATGGAGTCAGTGTCCTAGGAAAAAACTTATTTAATTACAGATATAGAGAAAGATTAGAAACGGATAGTGTAATAGGAAATATTGGTGGAGAAAAAGATGCTGAATAACTTGGTTTATGTGGGACGCCAATAAAATTCCACTGCAAGGAATTTGCACCGTCTTCATTGGGCCACCAGCACCACTTGAATATGGGAAGGTGCCCCTCCTTGGGCTCCTTCTTGCATGGAACTTAAAAGCCAGGGCAAGTAAGTAGACATGGCGAGCACCCACGGTCCAGATGGGAATTCAGCCAGAAAAACGGGGAGCAAGAAAGAAACGACTCAGGGAATCAGTCTTTCCAGAAACTGATCTGATTTCTTTATTTTTTAGGTTTGCTCATATACATTTTTTTTACACATAGAGACAAATGGAAATTTTAAAGTAACGTGAGGGTCAGCAGTCCTGACCTTTACCAAAATCAGGTGCTTCACATAAATGTATAAAAAAAGATCTTAGGGGTTTTACATCATCTTCTGGCCATGAGGCCTGCTGACATTTTATGATCCTTTCTTTCTGATAACCAAAAAACTTATCACTTTTTTCCAAGAGTGTTTTTTTCTTAAACCAGGCACCACTCTCTGAAGGTATCAGATAAAGTTTCATTCCTATAGGGTGAGAGTGTAATGGGGTACAACTAAGAAAGGAATTTATTTAACCTAAGGTTAACATGATTAATCTTAAAGGTTAATACTTATTTCTCCTATATGCTAGTTATATTCATTATAAGGGCAGGGAATGTGGAGATTTCACAGCAAACATCAGCCCAACAAGTGGAAACCCTTCGCCAATGTTCCCCTTAAGATCTATTTAGTCTTAAGAGAGTGATGAAGTTATATTTTTACATAGCAAAGACACAGTGATTTATAACAAAGTACAGTGATCTGTAACAAAAGAGAACATTCATTAACTCAAAAAGTCTAGTATTGCTAACATCAAAAACTACTATGTTTCCTATTCCATATTCCAAATACTTTGATTAATATATTCCCAGGTGCCTAAGGATATGAAGGCCTGGCAGCAACCACTGACTCAACAAAGAGAAAAGCCCTATGCTAATTAAGACTTTCAAAATACTCCAGACTCTCTGTGCTGTTTATGGTTGAGAGGTTGTCACACAAGCTAGTCTATCAGCAGAGAGGTTTGACCTGAGACACCCTTGTCACACCCAGGGCAGGGAATTAGCAGAAATTATTGGCACAACAAATGAAAAACCCTTCACCAATATAATTCCTAACCAAACCACTATACTAATAATTTCTGACTTCCCAAAAAAATCTGCCTTTAGTAAGTCTAAAACATTTCATGCTTTTCACGGTTGGGAGGCTGTAAACAATTACATGTGGCCGGATGAACCTGTACAGGCAGACTAGATAACCTTCAGAGGAGTTTGTAAGTTGAAACACTCTTGTCATGCCCAGGAACTTTTATTGACTTGGAGCTGCACGTTTTCTCCTTCTCCAAGAGAACTGGTGGGGAACAGCCCCCCATAAAGTCAGAGGTGTAGGTGAGAGCATGAAACAGTGAAGTAGGTAGACTCTGGTTTTGGGGGTAGATGCTTGGGAACAAGGGGTTTCCTGAGGCTCAATCCCACCTTTGCATATGCCGAAGCCTAATTCCTCATGACCTTTGCCATGGGCGGAGTTCCTCACACTGACTTCCTAAAATGTTCAGGGTGAGACAGACAGTGGTTTTGACTTGGCAGTTTCTCCAGTATGTCTACAGGGAGCTTGGTGAAGCCTCCCCCACTGATTTAAATTGCTATCTAAACTTTATTATATTCTCTAAGTCTGCATGAATATGGCACTGTAAATAAGGAGAGAAAGCAAAGGTGATATTTGTTGTTTGGGTGATATTTGACGTAGAAAACTCAGGAATTGATAATGAGAGTAGGATGAAAGAAAGCAAAGTTTATGTGAGGTTTGTACCTTGTGAGACTGAATAAATGGGTGACACTTTTAATCAAGTCTGATAATATAGGAAGAAGGTGATGTTTAGGATAGAAGATAATTTTCTTCTGTTTCAGTATATTGAGTCACTATGTCTTTTGGAAAACTAAGTTGGAGATGTGAAATTGGAGATTAGATATATGAATCTAGAACTCAGTATAGGATGTGAGCTGGTATTTGGATAACCATCAGCTTGTTGATAGTAAATGAAGCCATTAGAACAGTTTGGATAACCTAGGTTAAGTGTATGCATACATATAGATATAAATATAGACATAGATAGATAGATCCATAGATAGATAGAAAGAACTCAGTAATGATTCCAGGGAAATTCCAAAATTTGAGGAATTCACAATGAGAAGTAACAAAGGTAATTGAAAAGTATGGCCAGAGTGGTAAAAAAAAAAATACATAATAATACCATATATGAAAATAAAGGGAATAATTTCTCGAATGGAAAGGGAATTAGCAGTGTTACATTCAGCAGAGAGGCCAAATTGAATGAGGAATGAAAATAAGCCACTATTTTTGACAATTAGCAGGTACCAATAACCTTAAGGGGGTTTCTCTGGTGACTCAGTGGTAAAGAACCTGCCTGCTAATTCAGAAGATGAAGTTCAGGCCTGCATCAGGAATATCCCCTGTAGAAGGAAATGGTAACCTACTCCAATATTCTTGCCTGATAAATCTCATGGACAGAGAAACCTGATGGGCTACAGTCCATTGGGTCACAAAGGAGTCAGACATGACTAAGGGACTAAACAACAGTAACAATCACTGTAAGAAGAATTTACATAGAGTAGCTGAGGAAGAAGCAATATTCTAATCTTTTGATGCTAATATTAATATCATTGTCTTATATATCATGTTCCTGATGTCTTCACCCTTAAATATTTATTCATGATAGATTCATGAGTTTTATTACTAATAGCACTTTAGGATATTCAGCCTTAGAGAGGTGAAAACAATTGCACAAGAGGTCATTCAGTTAGTGAATGCTGGGGTCAAACTAATTTCTTTATTGAGAAAGCCTTTAATTCACGAACATCAGTCTCTTTTCTATCTTCCTGAAAGAAATATGAAAAATAAACTCATTTTGTCCTTTTTAATCTTTTTTTTCTGACTTCAAATATTATGTTCTTTCCATTTTACCACATTGTGTTTTTGGTATACTGCTTTTTGAAGATGTTTTGCCCTGGTGCTGGGATGGGAACGGTAGTACTTAAAAAAAAAAAAAAAAAAAAGGTACTCTCATGGTAGAGTTTAAGATGAAGGATATTTAAGCACATTGATAAATTGGGGTGACAGAAGCAATGGCTCCAATTGAATAAAGAGGAATAAGGAGGTTATTTGACTTCCCAGGTGGTGCTAGTGGTCAAGAACTTGCCTGCCAATACAGGAGATTTAAAAAAATGTGGGTTCGATCCCTTGGTTGGGAGGATCCCCTAGAGGAGAGCATGGCAACCCACTCCAGTATCTTGCCTGGATAATCTCCATGGACAGAGGAGCCAGATGTGCTACAGTCCATAGAGTCACAAAGAGTCAGACATGACTGAGCACAGCACAAGGAGATTATTAATGGAGGATGCAGGAAGCTTTAGGATAGACAGCACAAGCTGACTTAATTTCAGACAAAATGTTACATTCTTTTTATTCTGAGACAAGAGGGTATGACTACATTATAGTCATACCCTGTATCTCTATGTTTAGAGGGAGAGGGAAGTTGATGGTGTTCCCAGCTTTATGTTCTCTGTGACTGAAGGGCATTGCTGCCTTATATTGTGGGTGACAGACATAGAGGCTAAAGGAGAATGATTAAACTCTGAACCAGCTGCCGTGGGAAGTGTGATCAGGAGCTGCCTAGGAATTACCAAAAACATTATTAAGCAGTAGGGGAAAACTAGTTGAGAAACCACCTATTCATAGTGCTTCCAAGTTTCAGTTATGTGGCTAACAACTGCAAAAGTGGCCCCAAACTTCGACTCCTATCTATACCCACTTACCTTTCAATGTGACATTGCAGCCCTTCTTATCAAAAACTGGAATGTATTTCCCCACTTTTTGAATCTTGTCTGGCCTTGTGATTTATTTTAACAAATAAGATGTGGTATAAATGACATTGGATCAGTTCTGAGTTTAGGTTTCAAGAGACCTGGCAGACTTCAACTCTCCCTCTTGGAACTCTTCTGTCACCATGTGAACAAGACCACTGTATCTGATAGATGATGAGAGACATGAGGTCTGGTTGCCCTCCATTACCCCAGGTGAGAACCAGCCAACATCTAGAAGCAGGGGCATCTTGCTGACATGAAACTGACCTCAGATGTGTGAGGAAGCAGAGTCAAGGCCAGAAGAATCTCTCATATGAACCTGGGCTACATTGCCAACACAGAATCATGAACTAAATAAAAAACTGTTGTCATAAATCATTGAGTTTGCAGGTGCTTTTTAATACAATAATCACCTAATGATACAAATATGTGATTTCTCACCCTCCAAACATCTAGAAGTCTTGCTGTAGGATTGGTGAATAAGTAGTTGAATTTATTCAGTCAGCATCTTGGACTCTTGCAGAGGTGGGTAATAGGACAAAGGGACAAGAGAATTATGTTTCAGAACTTGTTTGTAAAGTGATCAAACACAAGGTCCAGACAGGCAAGGGATGAAAATGAAGCCATGGATTCACTAATATGATAGACTAAAATTGCGGAAGAAGGAAGTCGTTAAGGGATCAGCATCACAAACATATGCCTTGACTTTTTAGATATGTCCTCAGTACAAATGCAAAGACATTTATATTGTATGTCTTTATGGGGAAAGACAGCAGATAATCAAACAAACTTTCCTTCTAAATCTAAACTGTTCATTACCTATTAATTATCACTTTAATTGCAAACAAGTGGCTAATGTATATGTCTGAACACTATAAACAAGTAGATTTTGTTTAAGATGCATTATACTTTAAGAATTAGTAACATAACAAATGTATTCAAGTTAACATTATATGATGAAAATGTCATTTATTTTAAAGCAATTTGCAGGGACCATATTAATCAGCCCCAATTTGCCTTGAAAAGAATACATTACTTCTTATTTTTTTAAGGAACACATTATTTCCACTGTGTGAAAATAAGGAAAAAATTTAAAAAAAGCATGTCATTTGCTGAAATCTTTTGGCCTCAACATGAAAAAGAAGTGAAAAGGATTTGTAATTTGCTCTCTATAATCTTAAGAAAGGGCTGCCTTAGTAGCTCAGCTGGTAAAGAAACTGCCTGCAGCGGGAGACCCTGGTTCTATTCCTGGGTCAGAAAGTTCCCCTGGAGAAGGGAAAGGCTACCCACTCCAGTATTCATGGGCTTCCGTGGTAGCTCAGACAGTAAAGCATCCCTCTGCAATCCAGGAGACCTGGGTTCAGTCCCTGCATTGGGAAGATCCCCTGGAGGAGGGCATGGCAACCCACTGCAATATTCTTGTCTAGAGAATCCCATGGGCAGAGGAGCCTGGAGGGTTAATAGTCCATGGGGTTGCAAACAGTCGAACATGGCTGAGTGGCCAAGCACAGCACAGCACAGCAAGTTTCTGAAAACCCTACAACTTCTGCAACAAATTGAATTCAACAGACCATACCTAACCACAGTTAGCTGTCAATAAGCACACGTGTATGCTTATTTACTGCATAAGAAGACCACTTTGTCCAGAATTACTGAAAATCATGTACTGTACTTTCAAAATCTAATTCCAAAAATGGAGAGAAATATAACTTCCAGTGAATTCCCCAAAGGACTCTTTCTGCTAACTATCAGTTGTGTCATCTCTCTGAGCCACTTGGCATGGCCAAGATATTACAATAAGGAAAGGTGCCTGGTGACTTAACCACCAATACACAAACCTGCATTTTGTATGCACAATAGAAAATTAGTTTGGCAGCCACAAAATTTGTCTCCTAAGAACTGGCTGGTTTTCATATTATGAATGAGCCAGATTCATTTTCTTATTGAGGAAGTCCTCATTATACCTGTAAGTACCCATCTAATTCTATTTCTTCTAGAAATAGACTAGGGACACTTTCTGTGTCTCTAGTTCTCAAGCTCTATCTTTATCTCTTTTTCTTTATCTCCAGCTCAATCTCTTGCTACCTCAGTCTCCCTCTTTTTCAATTGCTACACAAACACACAATGGTTTGTAGTACTAAAGGTAATTAACAAATGTGGCTCACAAATATTTGTCAGTTTGAACAAGAAATTTCCCTTAGATCATGTGTTAATCTAAGGAGTTTGGTAACACATACAGATTCCTTGGCCCTACCCTCAGAGATATAATTTCTATACTTTTGGAATTAGATGCCAGTAATCATATGTTTTAAGTTTTTCACATGATTATCATGGTTAGTCAGGCATGGGATTCACTTCCTTGTAGGTATAAAGAAGCCACTCATTCTTTGCGGCACTTGGAAAATACCAGCTCCCTCAGATAATTTCTCTTCATGTCTGGATGCCTATCTAAAGAAATGCTCAAAAAAGTAGAGGCTCAACCTTCCCTACTCTAGGAAAACCTATCTTTGGGGGAAAATATCCTCCCATAGATATATCCATGGACTGCAAGGAGATCCAACCAGTCCATTCTGAAGGAGATCAACCCTGGGATTTCTTTGGAAGGAATGATGCT
>SJYC01104954.1:0-17916 GCA_006408675.1 Madoqua kirkii
TATATCATTATCCTGGTACAATCATAAATTGAACTGAATATTTTGTAAAATACAAGTGGTGATTTATGTCTCAAGAAGCTTAGAATGTTTTGGAAATGATAATGATGGTACGTCAATGATTAAGTCATTTTAACAGATTTCATTTACATTGTGTCTATTCATCAGACAGATAATGAACTTGTAGTTGTTTGTTGAGAAAAAAGAGGTATGTTCAATTACTGTTAAAGAACATTCAAGGATTAAATTTGTTATGTCCTGTTAATAATTTCAGTGATGGAGAATTAACTGAGTTTCAGTACAGCTCCAATTTGCCAAGTAGATTTGTATTTCTTTGACCAAGCAAGATTTTGTTATTTTTTGAAAATTTTCCTATAGTTGATTCAACAACTGTTTATAAAAGTTGGTGAATATTTATAATAATTAAATAATAAATTATGTAAGAATAATAAAATAGGCCCAACTTAAAGAATATCATTCTGAAGTACACAGTACCTTGAACATTCTAAATTCTGCTGATTGTAAACAGTGTGAGCTATTATTGTTATGGGCTGCATCTTTGTGTCCCCGTATAAATCCATATGTTGAAACCATAAACTCCAGTGGGTTGGTCCCAGGAGGTGGGGTCTTTGGGAGGTAACCAGGTCATGCAAGTGGGGTCCCTATGACATCACAGTCTTTATCAAAAGAGGAGCAGAGCCAGTCTTTTCTCTCTTTCTGCCACATGAAGATAAATGCGGTGGCAAAACATAACCAAGTAAGAAGGCATACACCAGAACCTGACCTTGCTGCATCCTCACCTTCAACTCTCAACTTTTAGAACCATGAGAAACAAATAATTATTGTTTAAGCAATCTCATCTAAGATATTCTGTTACTGCACCCTGAACTGACTGAAGCAGCTATCATTATGGATTTTGAAATTAAGATTTTTCTTTAGTTATTTAGTTAATAGAAAAGTGCCACAGATCATCCCAAAAACATTGCACTGGATGGGATTAAATAGGCAAGGAAAATTGATTCAAGCATTGTGATAAAGGTCAAGACTATTGGGAGGAGAAAGACTGAACTTGGCTCACCTGAAACAGGTGACTGGAGGGGCTCGTAAACACTGAGTGAGCTAACGAGAAGATAACACAGGTTCTCAGCCTCAGCGCTGGCCGTGTGTGCTTACTCACAGGCACGACTGGAAATGAGGCTTCTGCCTTTGCACACAGACTGGGATAAAAAGATCCCATTTTTCTTCATTATTACGTTTAGGAAGGAGGCTCCCAGGTTTCAAGAAAACTATTCTTGGGTTGTAAAACGTTCACATATCATCATGGTGGAGAAGAACTTGACACACATTTTAAAGTAGCTGCTCAAAGAATAAGGAAGTCGAGGAAAATGTCTGGAATAAACTGGGAGATTGGGATTGATATTTACACACTATTATATACAAAGTAGAAATCTAACAAGGATCTACTATATGACACAGGGAACTCTATCAATACTCTATGTGCTGTGCTTAGTCACTCACTCATGTCCAGCTCTTTGCAACCCCATTGAATGTAGTCCACCAGGCTCCTGGGTCAATACTATAATAACCTATATGGGAGAAGAGTCTAAAAAGAAGTGTATATATATATATATAACTGATTCACTTTGCTGTGCAGCAGACATGAACACAACATTGTAAAGTAACTATACTCCAACACAAACTAGTTTTTTAATATGTTTAAAGATTAGAAAAGCTGTGGGACTATTAAGGCCCTTTTAGTAAAATCTTGCTTCTTGCTTATTAATATTTGATAAGCTAGTGGAGGTGATGGAATTCCAATTGAGCTGTTTCAAATCCTGAAAGATGATGCTGTGAAAGGGCTGCATCAAAATGCCAGCAAATCTGGAAAACGACAGTGGCCACAGGACTGGAAAAGATCAGTTTTCATTCCAGTCCCAAAGACAGGCAATACCAAAGAATGCTCAAACTACCGCACAATTGCACTCATCTCACATGCTAGTAAAGTAATGCTCAAAATTCTCCAAGCCAGGCTTCAGCAATACGTGAACCGTGAACTTTCAGATGTTCAAGCTGGTTTTAGAAAATGCAGAGGAACCACAGATCAAATTGCCAACATCCGCTGGATCATGAAAAAAGCAAGAGAGTTCCAGAAAAACATCTATTTCTGTTTTATTGACTATGCCAAAGCCTTTGATTGTGTGGATCACAATAAACTGTGGAAAATTCTGAAAGAGATGGAAATACCAGACCACCTGACCTGCTTCTTGAGATACCTATATGCAGGTCAGGAGGCAACAGTTAGAACTGGACATGGAACAACAAACTGGTTTCAAATAGGCAAAGGAGTACATCAAGGCTGTGTATTGTCACCCTGCTTATTTAACTTATATGCAGAGTACATCATGAGAAACCGTGGGATGGAAGAAGCACAAGCTGGAATCAAGATTGCCAGGAGAATTATCAACAACCTCAGATATGCAGATGACACCACCCTTATGGCAGAAAGTGAAGAGGAACTAAAAAGCCTCTTGATAAAAGTGAAAGAGGAGAGTGAAAAAGTTGGCTTAAAGCTCAACATTCAGAAAACGAAGATCATGGCATCTGGACATCTATTTCTGCTTTATTGACTATGCCAAAGCCTTTGACTGTGTGGATCACAATAAACTGTGGAAAATTCTGAAAGAGATGGGAATACCAGACCACCTGACCTGCCTCTTGAGAAACCTATATGCAGGTCAGGAGGAAACAGTTAGAACTGGACATGGAACAACAGACTGGTTCCAAATAGGAGAAGCAGTACGTCAAGGCTGTATAGTCACCCTGCTTATTTAACTTCTATGCAGAGTACATCATGAGAAACGCTGGGCTGGAAGAAGCACAAGCTGGAATCAAGATTGCCGAGAGAAATATCAATAACCTCTGATATGCAGATGACACAGCACTTATGGCAGAAAGTGAAGAGGAACCAAAAAGCCTCTTGATGAAAGTGAAAGAGGAGAGTGAAAAAGTTGGCTTAAAGCTCAACATTCAGAAAACTAAGAGTTGGTGATGGACAGGGCAACCTGGCATGCTGCAATTCATGGGATCTCAAAGAGTTGGACACAACTGAGTGACTGAATTGAACTGAACTGATTCCTAATAGGCAACCTTCATTTCTAGTGACTGATGTACAGTTAAGATGCTGTGGGAACCAAATATGTAATAATAAAAATACGCAAAGGCAATGTTCAGTGGAAGTGAAGACAAAACAGTATGCATTGAAGACCCCAAGAGTGAACTCAGCTCACACACCGGGTGGGCTGGAGTCATCTTCGGCAAGAAGAAAGGGAAGAAGGTCAGGGAGAGAAACAGAAGCAGTTTCTCATTTTCTTCCTCACCAATGACATTCTTTTCTTTTCTCCTTTGGTCCTCTTCCCCATGAGCCCTCTCCCTCCCCACACATCTATCTCCCTTTGCTCATGACTTGTATAGGGAAGTTTCTTCAAACAAACCGCAGCTCCTGAGACTCAAAATGTTCTGTCAGTTGCCAAAGGACCTTGCTGACCACTGCATGGGGGATCCAATCAATTCAATTAATGTCTTCATATTGAAGAAGAGATGTACCTTCAGTAGAAAACCTTGTTTTTCTTTTGTTTCCATTTTCTACAAAAAGGAAAAAGAAACCAAAAATTGGAGGTGGGGGGATGCAAAAGCACATCTATGTATGTCTGTGTTATCAAGTAATCACTTGTTCATAACAGATGCAAACAAGAAAGAACTAGGAAGTCTTTGCCCGTGGAAAATCCACAGGGCCTGGAGCATGTTGTTGGTTTGGTTTTCTGATTGGCCCCATTGGCCTGTTGGCTCAGTGAGGAGAGAGAGTAGGGAGAAAAATAAAATGAAAAGGGGAAAACTCTCTGGAGAGCTTGCAAATAAATTCAGACAGGAAACAAGTGAGTGGTTTGAATTGGATGTAGTGTGCGCCATTCGAGAATGATACTGACTGATTCTTTATTCTTGGTGACATTTGAAGAGAAGGAGAAGGAAATTATATCTAGAGAATGTTCTTCCATATCCCCTGAATCTACAATTCAAGATGGTGAGGAAGAGAATTCTTCTTCCCCTCATCTGGAGACTGGTTTCATTTCAGTTCAGTCACTCAGTCATGTGCAACTCTTTGCAACTCCATGAACCACAGCACGCCAGGCCTCCCTGTCCATCACCAACTCCTGGAGTTCACCCAAACCCATGTCCGTTGAGTCAGTGATGCTATCCAACCATCTCATCCTCTGCCGTCCCCTTCTCCTCCTGCCCTCAGTCTTTCCAACATCAGGGCCTTTTCCAATGAGTCAGCTCTTTGCATCAGGTGGCCAAAGTATTGGAGTTTCAGCTTCAACATCAGTCCTTCCAATGAACACTCAGGACTGAACTCCTTTAGGATGGACTGGTTGGATCTCCTCGCAGTCCAAGGGACTCTCAAGAGTCTTCTCCAACACCACAGTTCAAAAGCATCAATTCTTCGGTGCTCAGCCTTCTTCACAGTCCAACTCTCACATCCATACATGACCACTGGAAAAACCATAGCCTTGACTAGACGGACCTTTGTTGACAAAGTAATGTCACTGCTTTTTAATATGCTGTCTAGGTTGGTCGTAACTTTTTTCCCAAACTTTTAATTTCATGGCTGCAATCACCATCTGCAGTGATTTTGGAGCCCAGAAAATAAAGTCAGCTACTGTTTCCACTGTTTCCCCATCTATTTGCCATGAGACTGGTTTAAGTCATATGAAATCCGAGGAATGTTTCAGATATGTCTGTGTTGTATTCCTTCTGGTAACTCATTGTTCGATTCATTTTTGTAAATTCTACCAAATATTTAAATATTTTTTTCATTTCTCCTTTTACGTTAGTCTCCTTGCTAATTTTATCTAATTAAAATGAGCAGAAGCATGTCTGGGTTTGCAAAGAAAAAACAGAAAGAATTGAAATAAAAAATTAAAAAGAAGATGAGTAACTTGAAAAGAACATGCATCCCAGTACACACTGCACTGAGTTGCTTTCTGGTGTTTCTTTAGTTGGAGTTGGACACATACACAGAAGAATCTATGGAACCTTCAACTCCAGTTGAGAAATGGTGCCCCGAGGTAACCCGGGGCCCCCAGGGCTCCAGAGGCTGAGGGACCCCAGGCTCAGTTCCTTCTCAGACTAGCTGGGACCATCGGGACCAAGGAGCACCCACAGGGATGCAGAGCTGCAAGTGACTCCCTGCCTGCATGAGCTCTGGGCACCTGCGTCTCCTCCACTCTATTCCCAGGAGCCTAGGACTAGAGAGGGTGGGTCCATCCCAACCTCTCACTACAGCTGGTTTTGAACTAGGGATGCTTCCTGATGCGTTTATGGGATTGGGAGGGCAGAGCTGGGTCCTGCAGAGGGAGATGAGGAACCCGCCAGTGGAGATCTTCAAAGAGAACATGCTGAAACAGCAGCTCCTGGATGCATACACAGTGACCCCACAGTGTCCCCCCAGCCTCCCTGCGAATGTAGAGCTGCTGGAGGATCCAGCCCAACAATCTTGGGGGCATGTGTGGATAGGGACCTGTGCCCTTGGGAGATGTGCTCAGGGCATCCTCAAGTCTGCATAGATTATTACCACCCTCTTGTCTCCACTTTTGTGATCACATTCAACATTTGCCCCCAGTGTTTTTGCCAGTGTTTCTGAAACACCAACAAGAGAGTTGGGGACGTGACAGAGACACATGCCCTCGTCTGCCTCATCTTTTCATCCCAGGCCGCACCTTCACACTTGCTCTTTCCGATCCTTTTCTTTATCATCACCATTGACATCCCCAAAAACATTCCTCAAGGACATGAGCAGAGAGTGTTTTGACATCTGGAAGGAAGGGATCAAGCAGGAAAGCAGGTCCAAGGCCTCCCAGGGCAGGAAAGCACCCATATAGCGTAGACCAGGGCAGTGCAAACTTTATGGGGGCCCTTCAGCTGCATAGGTCCAGACCTACTGACTCCAGCCTCAACTCCTGCCCAAGTCACTCATGGTGACAAAGCCAGGTTCAATGGTGCAGACCTGAGGTCAGGAGCCAAGACGATGCTAAAAAAGTGGGGGAAGAGGGCTGCAGACCGATTTCATAAATTTTATATACGCTCCCAGGATCCCAAGTGCCTATAAGAGAGCAGGTCCTTCGGAAGGATAATCATAAAAGGATGGAAAGAGAAGATGGGAAAGGTTTGTAAGGAAGAGTATGGATCAGAAAAACAAAAAAATTTTTTTAATATGGAAGAGGAAATAAATGATCTGCATGTGCAGTTCTTGCTCTCCTCTGAATCTTCATTATCTGCCATGCAGTTTTCTGATGTCTGAGGGCGGTGGCCATGTGAAGTGGCTGTGGGAAAGTGAAGAGGAGATTTAGAGTCAGGATGTGACCTGGAGACTGTAGGTTACAGCTGCAAGACATGTGCTATGCTGGGATTTGTGACCTCTGGAGGAGAGGATTTCAGTCCAGGGTCAGAGACCAGGCTTGGTCACTAGGAGCTTTCTGTGTAATGGAGTTTTATTAAGCTATAGAAGAGACAGAGAGAGCTTCTGACATGGACATCAGAACGGGGTAGAAAGAATGCCCGCTTGCTAGTGTTTAGCAAGGTTTTACACATGTTTTCAATGCAAAGCAAGGCATTATATACTTTTCCAATGCAAAGCAAGGCAGTATATATACTTGATCAGTGCAAAGAAATAGGGGAAAACAATAGAATGGGAAAGACTAGAGATCTCTTCAAGAAAATTATTAGAGATACTAAAGGAAGATTTCATGCAAAGATGAGCACAATAAAGAACAGAAATGGTATGGTCCTAACAGAAGCAGAAAATATTAAGAAGAGATGGCAAGAATACACAGAAGACTATATAAAAAAGATCTTCATGACCCAGATGACCACAATGGTGTGATCATTCACCTAGAGCCAGGCATCCTAGAGTGCAAAGTCAAATGGGCCTTAGGAAGCATCACTACAAACAAAGCTAGTGGAAGTGATGGAATTCCAGTTGAGCTATTTCAAATCCTAAAAGATAATGCTGTGAAAGTGCTGCACTCAATATGCCGGCAAATTTGGAAAAGTCAGCAGTGGCCACCAGACTGGAAAATGTCAGTTTTCATTCCAATCCCAATGAAAGGCAATGCCAAAGAATGTTCAAAATACCTCACAATTGCACATATCTCACATGCTAGTAAAGTAAAGCTCAAAATTCTCCAAGCCAGGCTTCAGCAGTATGTGAACCTAGAACTTCCAGATGCTCAAACTGGATTTAGAAAAGGGAGAGGAACCAGAAAGCAAATTGTTAATATTTGTTGGATCATAGAAAAAGCAAGAGAATTCCAGAAAAACAACTACTTCTGCTTCATTGACTGTGATAAAGCGTTTGACTGAATGGATCACAGTAAACGGGAAAATTTTTAGAGAGATGGGAATACCATACCACCTTACCTGCCTTCTGAGGAACCTGTATAAAGGTCAAGAAGCAACAGTTAGAACCAGACATGGAGCAACAGACTGGTTCCAAACTGGGAAAGGAGTACATCAAGGCTGTATATTGTCACCCTGCTGATTTAACTTATAGGCCCAATACATCATGCAAAATGTTGGACTGAATGAACCACAGCTGGAATCAAGATTGCCAGGTGAAATATCAATAACCTTAAATATACAAATGACACCACCCTTATGGTAGAAAATGAAGAGGAACTAAAGAGCCTCTTGATGAAAGTGAGAAAGTAGAAAAGTTGGCTTAAAACTCAACATCCAAAAAACTAAAGTCATGGCATCCAGTCCCATCACAGTCAATAGATGGGAAATCAATGGAAACAAACTTTATTTTCTTGGGCACCAAAATCACTGCATATGATGACTGTAGCCATGAAATTAAGACACTTGCTTCTTGGAAGAAGTTCTGTTCAGTTCAGTTGCTCAGTCATATCCGACTCTTTGCGACCACACAGACTGCATCATGACAGGCTTCCCTGTCCATCACCAATTCCTGGAGCTTGCTCAAACTCATGTCCATCAAGTCAGTGATGCCATTCAACCATCTCATCCTCTGCTGTGCCCTTCTCCTCCTGCCTTCAGTTTCATCCCAGCATCAGGGTCTTTTCCGATTAATCTGTTCTTCACATCAGGTGGCCAAAGTATTGGAGTTTCAGCTTCAGCATCAGTCCTTCCAATGAATATTCAGGACTGATTTCCTTTAGGATTGACTATTTGGATCTCCTTGCAGTCCAAGGGACTCTCAAGAGTCTTCTCCAACAACAAAGTTCAAAAGCATCAATTTTTTAGGGCTCAGCTTTCTTTATAGTCCAACTCTCACATCCATATGTGAGAGTGTGATTGTGGTTTTCATTCTGTCTGCCCTCTAACAGATAAGGATAAGAGGCTAATGGAGAAAAACTGACAAACCTAGACAGCATATTAAAAAGCAGAGATGTTACTTTACTGACTAAGGTCTGTCTAGTCAAAGCTATGTCTTTTTCCAGTAGTCATGTATGGATGTGAGGGTTGGACCATAAAGAAAGCTAAGCACTGAAGAACTGATGGTTTTGAACTATGATGTTGCATAAAACTCTTGAGAATCCCTTAGACAGCAAGACCAAACCAGTAATCATCTTTCAAGATTTGAAATGGCTCAACTGGAATTTCATCACCACTAGCTTTGTTCATAGTGATGCTTCCTAAGGCCCACTTAACTTCACACTCCAGGATGTCTGGTTCTAGGTGAGTGATCACATCATTGTAGTTATCTGCATCATGAAGATCTGTTTTGTATAGTTCTCCTGCATATCATTGCCACCTCTTAGTATTTTCTGCTTCTGTTAGGTCCATACCATTTCTGTCCTTTATTGTGCTCATCTTTGCATGAATTGTTCCCTTCGTATCTCTAATTTTTTTGAAGAGATCTCTAGTTCTATTGTTTTCCTCTGTTTCTTTGCATTGATCAAAGAAGGAAGGCTTTCTTATCTCTCCTTGCTATTCTTTGGAACTCTGCATTTTGATGAGTATATTTTTCCTTTTCTCCTTTACCTTTCACTTCTCTTATTTTCCCAGCTATTTGTAAGGCCTCTTCAGACAACCATTTTGCCTTTTTGCATTTCTTTTCCTTTGGATGGTTTTGATCACTGCCTCCTGTACAGTGTTACAAATCTCCGTCCATAGTTCTTCAGGCACTCTGTCTATCAGATGAAGTCCTTTGAATCTATTTGTCACTTTCACTGTGTAATTGTAAGAGATTTAGTTTATGTCATACCTGAATGGTCTAGTGATTTTCCATACTTTCTTCAATTTAAGTCTGAATTTGGCAATAAGGAGTTCATGATCTGAGCCACAGTCAGCTTCTGGTTTTGTTTTTTGCTGACTGTATAGAGCTTCTTCATCTTTGGCTGCAAAGAATATAATCAGATTTCAGAGCTGATTAACTGTTGGTGTCCACATGTAGAGTTGTCTCTTGTGTTGTTGGAAGAGGGTGTTTGCTATGACCAGTGTGTTCTGTTGTCAAAACTCTATTAGCCTTTGCCCTCCTTCATTTTGTGGTCCAAGGCCCAATTTGCCTGCTACTCCAGGTATCTCTTGACTTCCTACTTTTGCATTCCAGTCCCCTGTGACGAAAAGGACAAGTTTTTTGAGTGTTATTTCTAAACAGTCTTGTAGGTCTTCATAGAACCATTCAACTTCAGCTTCTTTGGCATTAGTGGTTGGGGCATAGACTTGGATAACTGTGATATTGAATGGTTTGCCTTGGAAACAAGCAGAGATCATTCTGTCATATTTGAGACTGCACCCAAGTACTGCATTTCAGACTCTTTTGTTGACTATGAGGGTTACTCTATTTCTTCTAATGGATTCTTGCCCACAGTAATAGATATAATGGTCATCTGAGTTAAATTTGCCCATTCCAGTCCATTTTAGTTCACTGATTCCTAAAATGTTGATGTTCACTCTTGCCATCTCCTGTTTGACCACTTCCAATTTACCTTGATTCGTGGACCTAACGTTCCAGGTTCCAATGCAATATCATTCTTTACAGCATCACACTTTACTTCCATCACCAGTCAAATCCACAACTCAGTGAGTGCTGTTTTTGATTTGGCTCAGCCTCTTCATTCTTTCTGGAGCAATTTCTCTGCTCTTCTGCAATAGTATATTGGACACCTACTGACCTGGGGAGTTCATCTTTCAGTGTCATATCTTTTTGCTTTTCATACTGTTCATGGGGTTCTCAAGGCAAGAATACTAAACTGGTTTGCCATTCCCTTCTCCAGTGGACCATGTTTTGTCAGAACCTTCCACCATGACCCTTCCATCTTGGGTGGCCCTACCTGGTATGGCTCATAGTTTCATTGAGTTAGTCAAGGCTGTGGTCCATGTGATCAGTTTGATTAGTTTCCTGTGATTGTGGTTTTCATTCTGTTTGCTCTCTAATAAATAAAGATTGGAGAAGGCAATGGCAACCTAGTCGAGTACTCTTGCCTGAAAAATCCCATGGACGGAGGAGCCTGGTAGGCTGCTCCTGGGGTTGCTAAGAGTCGGGCACAACTGAACAACTTCACTTTCACTTTTCACTTTCATGCATTGGAGAAGGAAATGGCATTCCAGTATTCTTTCCTGGAGAATCCCAGGGACAGAGGAACCTAGTGGGCTGCCATCTATGTGGTCGCAGAGTCGGACACGACTGAAGCGACTCAGCAGCAGCAGCAGCAGCAGCAACAGATAAAGATTAACAGGCTAATGGAGAGAAGTTATGACAAACTAGACAGCATATAAAAAGCAGAGACATTACTAACTAAGGTCTATCTAGTCAAAGCTGTGCTTTTTCCAGTAGTCATATATGGATATGAGGTTGGACCATAAAGAAAGCTGAGCACTGAAGAATTGATGGTTTTGAACTGTGATGTTTCACAATACTCTTAAGAATCCCTTGGACAGCAAGATCAAACCAGTCAAATCTAAAGGAAATCAGTGCTGAATATTCATTTGAAGGACTGATGCTGAAGCTGGAAACTCCAATACTTAGGCCACCTGATGAGAGGAACTGACTCATTTGAAGTCCCCTATGACGAAAAGGACAAGTTTTTTGAGTGTTATTTCTAAACAGTCTTGTAGGTCTTCATAGAACCATTCAACTTCAGCTTCTTTGGCATTAGTGGTTGGGGCATAGACTTGGATAACTGTGATATTGAATGGTTTGCCTTGGAAACAAGCAGAGATCATTCTGTCATATTTGAGACTGCACCCAAGTACTGCATTTCAGACTCTTTTGTTGACTATGAGGGTTACTCTATTTCTTCTAATGGATTCTTGCCCACAGTAATAGATATAATGGTCATCTGAGTTAAATTTGCCCATTCCAGTCCATTTTAGTTCACTGATTCCTAAAATGTTGATGTTCACTCTTGCCATCTCCTGTTTGACCACTTCCAATTTACCTTGATTCGTGGACCTAACGTTCCAGGTTCCAATGCAATATCAT
This sequence comes from Madoqua kirkii, assembly GCA_006408675.1. Classification (NCBI taxonomy): domain Eukaryota; kingdom Metazoa; phylum Chordata; class Mammalia; order Artiodactyla; family Bovidae; genus Madoqua; species Madoqua kirkii. The sequence goes on from SJYC01104954.1 coordinate 11,501, forward strand.
TCTTTACAGCATCACACTTTACTTCCATCACCAGTCAAATCCACAACTCAGTGAGTGCTGTTTTTGATTTGGCTCAGCCTCTTCATTCTTTCTGGAGCAATTTCTCTGCTCTTCTGCAATAGTATATTGGACACCTACTGACCTGGGGAGTTCATCTTTCAGTGTCATATCTTTTTGCTTTTCATACTGTTCATGGGGTTCTCAAGGCAAGAATACTAAACTGGTTTGCCATTCCCTTCTCCAGTGGACCATGTTTTGTCAGAACCTTCCACCATGACCCTTCCATCTTGGGTGGCCCTACCTGGTATGGCTCATAGTTTCATTGAGTTAGTCAAGGCTGTGGTCCATGTGATCAGTTTGATTAGTTTCCTGTGATTGTGGTTTTCATTCTGTTTGCTCTCTAATAAGTAAAGATTGGAGAAGGCAATGGCAACCTAGTCGAGTACTCTTGCCTGAAAAATCCCATGGACGGAGGAGCCTGGTAGGCTGCTCCTGGGGTTGCTAAGAGTCGGGCACAGCTGAACAACTTCACTTTCACTTTTCACTTTCATGCATTGGAGAAGGAAATGGCATTCCAGTATTTTTTCCTGGAGAATCCCAGGGACAGAGGAACCTAGTGGGCTGCCATCTATGTGGTCGCAGAGTCGGACACGACTGAAGCGACTCAGCAGCAGCAGCAGCAGCAGCAACAGATAAAGATTAACAGGCTAATGGAGAGAAGTTATGACAAACTAGACAGCATATAAAAAGCAGAGACATTACTAACTAAGGTCTATCTAGTCAAAGCTGTGCTTTTTCCAGTAGTCATATATGGATATGAGGTTGGACCATAAAGAAAGCTAGTATTCTTTCCTGGAGAATCCCAGGGACAGAGGAACCTAGTGGGCTGCCATCTATGTGGTCGCAGAGTCGGACACGACTGAAGCGACTCAGCAGCAGCAGCAGCAGCAGCAACAGATAAAGATTAACAGGCTAATGGAGAGAAGTTATGACAAACTAGACAGCATATAAAAAGCAGAGACATTACTAACTAAGGTCTATCTAGTCAAAGCTGTGCTTTTTCCAGTAGTCATATATGGATATGAGGTTGGACCATAAAGAAAGCTGAGCACTGAAGAATTGATGGTTTTGAACTGTGATGTTTCAGAATACTCTTAAGAATCCCTTGGACAGCAAGATCAAACCAGTCAAATCTAAAGGAAATCAGTGCTGAATATTCATTTGAAGGACTGATGCTGAAGCTGGAAACTCCAATACTTAGGCCACTTGATGAGAGGAACTGACTCATTTGGAAAGACTCTGATGCTGGAAAAGATTGAAGGCAGGAGGAAAAGGGAATGACAGAGGTTAAGGTGGTTGGATGGCATCACCGACTTGATGAACATGAGATTGAGTAAGCTCTGGGAATTGGTGATGGACAGCCGAGGCCTCCCACGGCTGTAGTCCGTGGGATCACAAAGAGTCAAAGACGACTGAGCAACTGAACTGATTGAGCAAGATGAGTTGTTTTGTCATGTAATCTTTAGCTCTGGGCTTAAAAAAAAAGTTTTATGTGACTAAACAAAGGAATGTAGGGGAAAAGTTTGTCCTTTTCTCCTTCTTGAGATATCCAGACCCCTTTCTCCTTCTTGAGGGCTCCAGACCCCTTCCTCTTTTTCTGGGGCCCTGGACTCCTTATCAACCTACCCAAGAATTAACTCTCTCATTCTCCACTTTTCTTGCAGGAGAATATGGCTGCTGATGGAAAAGGGGTACTGCTCTCACTCTGGAGCTACTTGGATAATTAAATGTATGACTTCTGCGAGTGTGGACAGCCAGTAACTCAGTGGACATGCACACATTATTTGGGAAATGACTGGGGAAAAATAAAACTTGATTGATAATAGCTATTTGGAAAGGTAGGATTGAATACAGTCCTCTAAAAGAGTTTGCTTTTAATCAAAAACAAAGTCTCATAGATGACTTAGTCTGCAGCTGAGTATCCTGGGGAGGCAGCAACCTGGGAAGAAATCCAGAAGACATGGATGATTTAGCAGACGCTCAAAACAGGCAGGAGGGTCAAGGGTCCCTGTCATGGAAAGCCAACAGGCATTTTAGTGTTTGTTTTTTCCCCATTGGTTAGCTTCTCATTAGTTAAAATGCAGAATCTCCATTTCATATTTTTCCTGTTCCTCTCCTTTGCTCTCCATCCAGCAAAGAGGATGATTCAACGGCAGCTCAGTCCATAGTTACTAACCTCCCTTAAGCATAGACTCCACCCCATGTTCCTATCAGAAGAAAAAAAAAAAAAACTCTGCGGGATTCCTGAGCAGCCTCATCAGCGTCTTGACACCTTGTCCCTCCAGCTCCCATGGAGACCAGGTGGAGGAGCTACCACATGCCTTGGCTGCGGAACAGGCTCTGGGTAACCTGAGGGTAAGCGCACCTGTCTTTATCTGGGAGATAAAGAGTGTTCCTTCACTTCTTTATTTTTAATTCAGTTGAATACAGTTACAGAAATCTGACAATGTACATTATCACTTATGTATACAATGCCTTGGCTGGGGATATATTGAGGGTAAAACTATTATTAACACAGACCTGATTCAAAAGGACATTTAAAAAGACAGCATCGGTTACCACATATAACAGTAGGCCTTTTCCTCAGCAGAAATTTTTCCCCTTTGAATAGGAATTTTGTAACTGTTGGTCAGATTGAAGCTGAGAGATTTTACATGAAATAGTGCAGCCTTTCTAACAGAGGCACACTGTTTTCTTCTGGGACCATTGGCTTAAAGAGTTTTTGTTTTCTAAGGACAAATCGCATGATAGAAGACTTAGCGCCCAGAACACAGGATGGTAACAGCCTCACACTTTTCTTCTCTCTAATCACAGGTGCACGGAACAGCCAATATAAACTGTCGGTATTCAGGATAATTCCTCTGCTGAGGAACAATCTAATTGATGAAGGTGGGGCTCTCTTGCCTGCTTTGGCTGGAGAGACACCCTGACCCTGGGTCCCTACAGGCGATGAGGGCTGGGGGTGCAGAGCAAGAGATTGATCTCCCAGGAAAAAGTGCTGGCCACGTTCCAGTGTCTTCAGAAGCAACTGCATCATTTAGATGGTTGGGATCGTGTGAATGAGGGTGTTTGGAGGCGGGCATGTGTTGAAACCACACAAAGTGATTGTCAATCTGCCTGTCTATATTTCCTCAGGAGATGTTTCCTCTTAGACAACAAACTTGTCAGTTTTCTTTGCAAAAAGTCTTATCACCGCTGTACACTGGGAAGGAGATTTGCTATGGAAAATTTGTTCATATACTGGAGAATCTACAAAGCAGGTAACTGACCATTGTGTATTCTCTCTGAGCTACATGTAGCAACAAAAAGGAGGAAGTAACACAAGTTTCTGGTGAGAAAAGACACTTTATTGTTTCTTGGGTTGTCTGGAGGCCTCTGGGCTCACTGATTTCCCCCAGAACAGAGCTCCTCTCCGTGGCTGTGGTTGTGGTAGTCTGAGGCTATGTCCGCCAGCAAGGACAGGAACTCAGAAAAGTCAATCTTCTGGTCCTTATTCTTATCCTTTTTCTCAAAGATATTGGACAAGTAATCTCTGCCCCTTTTCTCCTGTGGGAAAAAACACAAAACAAGGCAAATTCAGCCCCACAAGAGTGATGAGCTGGGAGAAGAGGAAGAAGTAGAGACAGAAATGAGGGCCCAGCACAGCCCAAAGGTGTCTGGTGTGGCATTGAGGAGGGGAGATGAGGGATGAGGTGGGAACTGACATTGCCCAGCAGTTCAACAGAGAGTCCTTCCCCAAATGTGAACCTGGATGAGAGATCCACATGGTGAGCAGGCTCTGCCCTGAGCTGCCCTGATCAGTCTCCAGCCCCAGACCACCCCCTCAACCCCCTACAAGGCTCAAACCTACCTAAGTTCTGCTCCAGGACTCAGATAAACGCTGTGTTGTGCTCAGTCTGTCTGACTCTTTACGGCTCCATGAACTGTAGCCCACCGGCTCATCTGTCCATGGAGATTCTCCAGGCAAGAATACCAGAGTGGGTAATTTATCCCTTCTCCAGGGGAACTTCCTGACCCAGGAATCACACCGGGGTCTCCTGTATTACAGGTGGATTCTTTACCAGTTGAGCTACCAGAAAAGCCCCAAATAAGCTCTTCTCATATGTAAACATAACCAAATCACTGTGTTGCATACCTGAAACTAACACAATATTATAACTATATTATTGACTATACCTCAATTAAATAAATAAATAATAAATAAACTCCATCCTTGTCATCTTCAACCTAACCCTCCTCTCCTATTTTTCCTTCTTGGCCTCCAGGATCCTACACGCTCTGAGTTCCCTTTTCTTACCTAACCTCTTTGTTACCTAGTAATCTTTTTTCTTTTTTATTTGAAGAAGGAAATGGCAACCCACTCCAGTGTTCTTGGCTGGAGAATCTCAGGGACTGGGGAGCCTGGTGGGCTGCCGTCTATGGGGTCGCACAGAGTTGGACACAATTGAAGCGACTTAGCAGCAGCAGAAATCTCTTTTTTTTTTGTAATTCATTCCGAATATTCTAATTGTCGAGTTAAAGCAGGTCAGCAAATTAGTTATGCATTGTAAAAGGAGAGGTTAAATTCTGTCAGTAGTGCATTTATACAGAAAGCAACCTAATTGTTCCAGAGGTGAGGAGGATAGGAGGAGGGGCAAGAAAGGGGAAGGGGATTAACAGGTACAAACTACCAGGTATAACAAAAAGAGAGAGAGATAAAAAGATGTAAAGTACAGCATAGGAGATATTACCAATGTGTTATAACTTTGATGGAATATAATCTATAAAAATATCAAATCACTATGTGTACACTTGAACTAATACAACATTGTAAATCAAATATATTTTTAGATAAATAAATAAAATTTTGTTCCTATTAAAAATATTCTGCCAATGATGGAATTTCTGTCACCTTCCCTCTGATCTCAAGAACCCTAAGGGGTGCCGCTAGAGCCTCTCAAGATCTAGGCAGAAGAGTTTGAGTCTCATACAGAAGGTGGGACAGGTGAGAGGGGACCCATCCACTGACCTCCAGTTGTAGCGCTTTTTGATAACTTATCATCAACTACTTGTATCCACACATTTTCCTACTTTGCCACATACATCATCTCTTTATACCCTGATATAGGACAGGAGTGGAAGTTCTATGATGCCCTTTTGCAGATGAGAAAGTGAGGATCAGAGAATGAGAGTGACTTGTCCAAAGTCACCCAGGAAGGGTCCTCAGTGATGCCAGTCACCACGGGGGACCAGAACCCCACTCACACAGGCACTGAGGAAGTTGGGGAAGTTCTCCTTCAGCAGCTGCAGCAGGGCCTCCTTCTCGATGGTGTCATCGGATCCTGAATATTTGTGGAACAGGTCGATCAAGGCTGAAACGGCCTGCTCAAGCTGAGAGCCGCTCATCTTGGCTTCCAAAGAGCTGACAGAAGAGGAGTCAGTGAGCTTTTGTGTCCTTCCCCAGGGGAGGGTCCCCGAGTTCGGACACCTGGATGGGGGCTGAGCAGCCAGCACAGCATGGCTCAGATGGGACAGAAGAAACTGCCTCTCTGCGTGCTGGGAGGAGAGGCTGAGGAGCAGGAGGGCGTGACTGGCCGTGGGCCTGGGTCCCCACAGCTCAGGGGTGAGGAGGTAAAGGAGACTGGCAGACTCCACTGTGGGGAGGACCACAGCATGTGGAAGCAGAAATGGGGGGCAGCCCCAGTGAGAAGACCGGACCTGAAGTGGGACGCAGCAACCAGAGCCTTGGATGACCTCACCCCCCAAATAGCAGCAAATCCATCTCCTCCAAGTTCAGCGTCAGGGTCAGAGTCACGGGGCAGGACAGTGTCCCCTCTGATCCAGTCTGAGCCTCCTGGGCTGCTTCAGGAAGACCCCCCAGAAGCCCACCTGGACCATGAAGCAAGCTCTACAATAAGTGGACAGAAATGCAGTCCTGTCCTGAGCCCTGGCGGGGTCTTCCTGGACCACCCCTGAGAGAGAAAGAGGGACTGGGGATCAGAATCAGCTGGGATTCTGAAGTGAAAGGAAATACACAACTCAGCTCTAGGCTGTTGGGTGGGATGTGGGAGATGGGGGTCCTTCCAATTTTCTGTTATGGGCACTATCTGCATCTCCAAGGCCTGACCTCATTAAAATAAAGAGAACGTCTGACTTCCCTAAGCAGGTTCTTCCTCTAGCAGTCAGAGGTCTGGGCGGCCCTGGACCCCAGCAGAGAAACGGGACAGAGCAGCCCTCCCATGCCAGACTTCCCTCAGCAGCCAGGACACGACCCTGCGTCACGCGTGTCAGTATCTAAGACAAACCCCACTGCCTTCTGATGAGGAGAAAGAGCCCACTGTTCTGTCAGTAAGAGGACCCACCCAAGGCCTCTGTCA
>SJYC01104955.1:0-35298 GCA_006408675.1 Madoqua kirkii
GCTTCCTGGAGCATTGCCCCACTCAGGTGGGTGGGCCACACCCAGGAGGGTGTGCTCAGCCTTTCCCGACAGAACCCCAGGACATGCTGCACCTCCCAGGAGCTTCCCCTAGAGGCTTCTCTGTCCCCTGCTTGATCCGGGGCCAGTAGAGTGTGTGGCAACAGGACAGGGATTAGAGTAGAGAAAACTGGGTTTCTGCACCTAAGAAAGGTGGAATTTTGGACTCTGAAGGCAGCAAGGTCTCCATTTTAATTCACTCAGTCCTTCTACAAACTTGTTCTGAGTGTAACAACCACCGCTTACTAAGAGCGAAAGATGTGCCAGGTCTCAAGACCCTGCTGCCACTGCTGCCTGCTTTGGCCTCACCAGCTATGAGCTGGATCTGCTGTCTCCAGGTACGAGTGGAAAATCAGCTTTATAAAGATTTTAAGATTATACAGCTAGCAGACAGTAGATTCCGGATGTGATCCCAGAAAAGCCTAATTCAAAACCTTCTATTAATCCTTCAACTAAATCTCAGGACCTTCCTTCTGGGATTCACAGTCCAGGGGAGTGAGGTAGGCCACCTCACTGCCATCTTCACACCCAGTCCTCAGCGGATCCTGGGAGGGAGACAGGTGTTGTGACCCACAGTGACAGACGAGGAAACACAGAGAAAGCAATGGGCTCGGCCTTGTCACACTCAGGGTCAGAACCCTGAGTCCTGACTTCACCTCCTCGCTCTTGAGTTCCCTTCTCAGCCCCTGGGTTGCCTTGGCCACCCAGGCCCCACTGTCTAGGTCCAGTGGTGGTGATGACCATGGGATGAGTCTGGAGGCAGGGACTTGGGCAAAGTCTCCTCCTGGACCCTGAGGCTGACTTCCCCCAGGTCTTCCATAACTTTCCTCCTCCTGCATGCTAAACAGTCTCTCAGAAGTTGGCGGCCAGGCACGGGCTCTGCTGTGTCCCAGCCTGCTGCAGAAAGGCTGATTCCAGAGCACGAAACAGGAACCTGGAGTCAAGCTGAGGCCTGGGGGCTTCTGGGGCCCTGCCCTGCTGACTCACTGGGAGCTCTTGCTGCCTTGGGACTTCCTCCCATGGAGTGAGGGAGCTGGTTCAGGCATTGGCGTCCCTGGGCTCCTCCTCACTGCTGAGCCCCAGTCAGGGCCTCCCAGCACACAGGCATCCCTATTCACATTACATTCACTTTCTCAGGACCACTCCTCCCTGATTTATTCATTTAATCCATTCTCATCCCTGTTGAGAAACCTCCCAAGAAGAACACACAAGACACTTTGGGCAGGGGTTGAACCCTGTCAAAATACTTAAAATTAGTTTTTTGAGTATTTACAGTTAATTCTCCTTTGTTCCATTCTCAGCCTAAGTTTCAGAGGCTGAGCTATTTATAATCTTAAGCTCCTGAAACACAAATACCTCTGATCTCTTGCAAAGTCCTGCTCCTGTTGTACTTAATTTCCTCTAATCTCCATTGCCATTCCATTTTTCACAATAAGCGTCAGTTTCTTCTGTTTCTATGAATACATTCTTGCAAATGTGAGTAGTTATTTTGGTCCATGTGCTGTTGACATTTCTTTATATAGCTCAAAGTTACAGAAATATACAGCAAACAAAAATGTATGTAGAGCCCAGTAACTTATTTCTACCACCTATAACCTTCCTTAGATCCAAAAAGAAAACATGTCCTCCAGTCACCACCTCCTCTTCTCTCTTCTCTTGAAAACCACCAGCCAGACTTACATGATTGAAACTCATGATTTTCTTTATCATTTACCATTTAAGCATTTATCTGTATATACTGTAATTTGCCTGATTTCTGAATTTTCATGAATGGAAATATTTTTCTGTGTTCTGTCTGCCTTCTTTAGATCAATAGTAAATTTTTAAGTTTTATCATGTTAGGGGGTGTACTGTGGTTTTTCACTGTTGTGCAGTATCCCTTTGCAAGAAAGTGACCATAACTGTCAAAAATTCTGCTTCAGATACTACATGCTGTTCACTTGCTTATCTTCCTTTCAGAGTGGTCTCCTGCTCAGGTGACTAGAGACTTTGACCTGTGACCTCATGTTCCCCTGGTGTAGCAGCCTCCCTGTCTGATGACTTGCATGCCAGGGGCCCAGGGTAGGCCCTGGTTGTATCTGCGCTATGTTTAAGGAATGAAGAAGGGGGACTTCCCTGGTGGCTAAGACTCCAGGCTCCCAGTGCAGGAGGCCTGGGTTCAATCTCTGGTCAGAGAACTAGACCCCACATCTGCATCCTGGTCCAGTCAAATAAACAAATATCTTTAAAAGAAGAGATGAGTCTCAGGACACAGAGCCCAGGTCCTGGGGACCAACTTTAGATCAGTCCTGTTTACCGTCAAAGACAGCAGTGTTTTCAACCATTCTCAGCAGCCCAGTCACACGCCGGCATCTCTGGTATCACTCACCACCACCAGAAAGGCTATAGGGAATCTTCCAGTGCTTTAACCAAAAATGCCTTTTGGTTAAGCCCAAGGGCTGCTCATCCAAGTCAAATCTAGCTTAAGTCATCTGTAAGGTTTTGGATCTCCAGAAAGGAAAATTGTTCTGTTCACCCATCCAGTCACTGAGGAATACTAGCTTCTAATAAAAGAATCACAATTTGCGATCAAGCACTAAGCTAGTGATTTAGTTTCCTAAAGTAGAAGCTTAGATTATTGCCCCCCTGTGTCAGTGGGCAGCCAAGTAGGCTGGAGTATTGAGCATTGGAAGCCAAGGGGCAAACTCAAATCACTAGCCTGCCACAGAGCCACAGAGGAGGAGGAAGACCCGTGGAAAGTATGGATCTGAGCAAAAGAAGAGGATCTTCTGTGAGGCTCACAGCAGGCTGGTGCCTCCAGCAAGGAACCCTGGCTGTGTTCTACCCACCAACCTCCCAGAGCATAGCAGCCCTGCTCAGAATTTCCCATCAGAACCCCAGGACCTTCCTGTGCACACTGCACCCAGGCTAACTCATCCTGAACTTTTGCTCCATCACAAGCTCCATGGGGCTAGAGTAAAAGGGATGGGAGACAGTGGGTTAGAACAGAGATAAAGGGTTTGCTGAGCTCCAGAAACTGTGGCTTTGGGTGTCTGGAAAGGGAGATTGTTTTTATGCATCCATCCAGACATTAGCACAACTAATAGCTAATAGTAAAAGAACTCCCATTTATGAACAATCTGTACCAAGTACTACGCTAATGATTGAATTTCCTAAACTGCAAACTTAGATTATTAATTTTAGATGCTCCTTTTCTGACATACATATTCAAAGATAAAAATTACCCTCTAAGCACTGCTTTTGCTGCATTCCAAAATGAAAAGCTTTTATAAATTGTCTTTTCATTTTCATTTAGTTCAAAATATTTTTTACATTCTCTTGATATAGCTTCTTTGACCCACATATTATTTAGAAGTGTGTTACTTGATCCATGAAAACGTTTGGATTTTCCAGCTATCTTTGTATTATTGATTTCTACTGTATTTCCAGTGTGGTCTGAGAGCATACACATATTTGATTTCTACTCTTTTAAAATTGGTTAAGACGTGTTTTATGACCCAGAATATAGTCTATCTTGATGAATGCACTGAATGAGCTTAAGGGGAACGTGTTTTCTGCTGTTGTTGGCTAAAGGAGTCTGGAAAAGTCAGTTAGATCCAACTGATTGATGATCTGTTCAATTCAACTATGTCCTTATTGATTTTCTGCCCATTGTATCTGTCCATTTCTGATAGAGAGGAATTGAAGTCTCCAACTTTAATAGTGTTAGCTGCTCAGTCATGTACCACTCTTTGCAACCTCATGGACCACAGCCCACCAGGCTCCTCTGTCCATGGGATTCTCCAGGCAAAAATACTGGAGTGAGTTGCCATTTCCTTCTCCAGACTTTAATAGTGAACTCATCTGCTTCTCCATGCAGTTTGATCAGGTTTTGCCTCACGCATTTTAATACATTATAACTAGGAGCCTACACAGTTGAGCATTGTTGTCATCCTGAAGAACCAACCCCTTTCCATTACAGAATGCCCCTCATTGTCTCTGATCACTTTTCTTGCTCGGAAGTCTTGTTTTATCTGTCTGAAAGTAATAATTAATTAGTTAATTAATTAAAATCTCTAATTTTTTGTATATGTTAGTGTGGTATACTTTTCTCCATCTCTTTGCTTTTTATCTTTTTGTGTTTTTATTTTAAAAGGTGATTTCTTTAAACAGGTGGTTGCATGGGTAGCAGATAGGAGAAGGAAAGGGGAAAAAATGATAACTATTTGAGGTAATGAATGTTGATCAGCTTAACTGAGGTGATCATTTAACAATGTATATTTATATGAAACCATCATATTGTATATCTTAAATAGACACAATTTTGTCAATTATATCACAATAAAACTAAAAAAGATGTTTTCTAAATGAAATAAAAGCAAGTTTTTGCAGAAAGCCTACGGATAAGCCCTATTTTTTAACTCACTGACAATCTCTTTTAATTGGTATATTTAGACCATTCACTCTAAAAGTGACTATCAATATAGTTGGGTTAATATAAACCATATTCATAGCTGTTTTCTACTCATAGCTCTTTTTGTGAGTTTTTCCACCTTTCACTCTTTTTTCTGTCTTCTCTGGTTTTAACTGAGCATTTTACATGGTTCTGTTTTCCCTCTTAACATATCAATTATGCTATTTTGTTAAGTGTCTTTGGTGGTTGCCCTAGAATTTGTAATATACACTTGCAAGTAATCTAAGTCCACGTTCAGATAATACTATATGACTTCACAGGTCTTACAGGTACCTTATAACAGAGTACTCCCAGAATCTCCTCTTCTGCCTATTACATTGCTATTATTTATTTCTCTTGTACGTAATCACCTAATACATTACTGCAATAATTATTCTGAACAAACTGCAATCAGTTAGATCAATTCAGAATAAGAAAAACATGTTGTGTGTCAATTACACCTTGATAAATAAAATTTATAAAAAATGAAAAAATTTTCAAGACAAATAAAAGATTTTATTTATCTTCATTTATTCCTTCTCTAATATTCTTATTCTTTATGTAGGTCTAAGTTTCTAACCTACATCATTTTCCTTCTTCCTGAAGAACTTCTTGTGACATTTCTTCCAAGACAGGTCTCAGTTCAGTTCAGTTACCAAGCTCAGTTGTGTCCGACTCTTTGCGACCCCATGAATCGCAGCACGCCAGGCCTCCCTGTCCATCACCATCTCCCGGAGGTCACTCAGACTCACGTTCATTGAGTCTGTGATGCCATCCATCCATCTCATCCTCAGGTCTAACTAGCAACGAATTCCCTTAGCTTTTGTCTTTATTTCTTCTTCATTTCTGAAGAATAATTTCACTGAATACAGAATTCTAGTTTGGTGGGTTTTGTCTTTAAACACTTTAAACACCCCACTATTCTTGCTTGCATGGCCTCTAAAGAGAAATTCAATAAAACCCTTATTCTTGTGCCTCTACATACAGGGCGAGGCGGTTTTCTCCACCTCTGGCTTCTTTCAAGATTCTCTCTTTGTGTTTGAATTTCTGAAATTTGAATATAATCTGTGCCTAGATATGGCTCTTTGGGCATTTGTTCTGCTTGGTGTTCTCTGATATTTCTGGACCTGTGGTTTAGAATCTGTTGTTAATTTAGGAAAATTCTCAACAATTATTTCTTCAAATATTTATTCTGTTTCTTTCTTTCTTTTCCTCTGATATTCCTATTATATGTACGTTACACCTCTTGTAATTGTCTTGTATATTCTGTTCTTGTTTTTTCCTCTTTGCTTTTCTATTTAGAAAGTTTCTATAGACGTATCTTTAAGCTCACTGATTGTTTTCAATTGTAGCCAGTCTACCAATGAGCCCATCAAAGACGTTCATTGCTATTATCATGTTTTTTTTTTCTGCTATGTCTGTTTTCTACTATTTTCATAACTTTCTTAGAGTTTTCACCTTTCCAGTGACGGTGTCCATCTAGTCTTACATATTACCTACTTCCCACTTTTCCACTATAGCTCTTAGCATATTAATCATAGTTATTTTAAATTTTCAGTTTGATCACTCCAAAAGGAATATGCCAGTGGACACCCACGGCCTCCAGTTCTGCTCCATAGTGGTTGTGTCCCTGGACAAACTGTTTCTCTTCTCTCAGTTTTGGATTCTTCCACTGAAAATGGAGTTAAATTACACTTTAGCTTGGTTTTTCTTTTTACCAGACTGTCACAAATGTTTGTTTCCTCGCTTCTGAAAATATTTGAGTTTGACCCTTGATCTTGAGTGTAACTTCACCAGGAGCAGAACCCAGACTCCTTCATCAAATACTCAGTGCCTGGAAACAGAGTACCATCTCTGAGCCAGAGAAAAACAGGTCTCTAAGAAGACCACCTCTCCTACCCAGCACTGGCCTCTCCCCTCCTTTCTCACTGGACTCCTTAGGATTTCCTGAACCCTCCATGTCAGTTCCTCTACCTAGCATTCCCTTCCACCTCCTTTTTTCCCAGGAAACACATCCCTCTTTCAGATGTAGGTTAACAGCTACCTCTGTTGTGTAGCTTTCCCTGACTTCCTCAAAGAGGTTTTGCAGGGACCCCAGGTTCCAGCAGCACTTCCTCTTCTCTTGGTTTACCCCAGAGTGGCACTGTCTCTGCACTGATCAGGAGCACGAGGTGCTAGCCCTACCTGACAAGTCACCCTTCGTGTGGCCTGGCCGGGATGGCGCTTCCATCCCTGTGCCATAGTCTGTTTGTCTATCAGTAGGGGCACTGACACCACTTCACGGAACCCTGAGGACCACAGGAGGCAATGGCTGAGAAACACTTGGTGAGGTTGAGAAACAGGAAGAGGTGACGTTCCTTTCGACAGAGATTCTGATGTGCTGAGTGACATCGGTGATTCAGAGTCTAAAAGTGGTCCTCTCCAGTGTACAGCCAGCTTACAGACATGGGTGGGGGTTGTGCATGCTTACAGCTTCCCTGGGTGTAGCAGCAGCCTGGTTGAAAGACATCAGTTAGATACGATGGGGAAGGAGGAGCAGTCATTCCTGAGGGCAGAGCTTCAGTTAGGGAAATGACTCCCACTCCCTCCCCACCTCTGCGGAGCCGCTCCCAGAGCCTGACCCTCACATAAACCTCAGGTAAACCTCCTGAATCATCCTCAGCAAAGGCAATATACAGCACAGTCTCCTTCTCCACACTTGAGGCCTTGCCTGCTGCCACCGCATCCACATGTAACCGGCCAAGGCAAGACAGCTGAGTTAAGGAGGCCAGAAAAGGAGCTGGTGGTTGCAGAGAGGACTGGACACTGTCAACGCCCCTGAGCCGTCGCAGAGACCAGAGTTGAAGAAGGAATAGAGCGCCCCTCCCCCACAGAGGCCCCACATTCTCTGGTTCTGTATCTTCACAGATGTAATTAATCAGTTACCTACAAAAAAGCTTGCCTGAGTTTCCAGGGCTTTTAATAACTTCAAAAGGACAAACGGAGAGCCCACGACCTGGCTTCCCCCAGAGGCTGTGCCCAGGGAAGTGTCTGGAGGTGCGAAGCAGGCTGCAGGAGGGACTAGAAAGGGGAGCATCCCGCTTTTGCCCATAGTTCCTGTCACCTGAGCCTCACAGGATGACGCAATGATCCAAGCAACAGCCAGAGGCAGTAAAGAATGTTTTCTGCTCCAAAGACAGTGAAGAAAATTCTAGAAGGTTGCTCTGTGTTTATATGACTCTTTCCCTAATCAAGAGCAGATGCGTGGCCCGAGCTGCTGACTAACACAAACACTTGTCCCATTGTCAAGATCTGGCTCAGCCGGTTGCATCACCGTCTCTGCCTACACCGGCAACCCTCAGTGTGTGCTCTGGGGACCACCTGGGTCAGAAGCTCCAGATATTGTGAAAATGCAGACCCTGTGTCCCCTTTTTGGCTTACTGACCCCAGTTATCTGGGGTGAAATTCAAGAATCCGCATTTTAAACATATCCCCAGGCCTTTTGGGTTGTTTTTTGTTGCTGTTTTTGTTTGTTTTGGTTTCATTTGGAGTTTTGGAGGGGGTTGAATCCTGGAGAGAGTCTGAGAACAAACGATTGAAGTCTAAGTTCCTAGAGGGCAAAGACCAGGCTCCTGGTGGCATCATCAGCATAGACCTCTTCACAATTCACCCACCTCGGGGACCAGCAGAGGAACCAGAAGACAAAGGCCGTCTCGTCAAGAGGGCCTACTCTTCACAGGGAACAGGACTCTCAGAAGAGCCTGAGTCAGGCTGCAGGCTCAGCTCCCCCCGCCCCTCATCACACTGAGCCTCTTGGTCCCCAGACACACCGCCCCTTCCTGGACCACTGACCTCTGTCCACACTGCCCGCAGTCCCCTTCCCCCTGACTGTTCTGTGGCCCTTCCTGCTTCACCCAACAGAGTCCTCACTCCTGCCACAATGCCCACACTTGCACCCCTATTTCTCAACTACCTCCCCCCAATAATACTGAATGTCAGTGTTTACATCTCTCACCAACACAGCATCACAAGGAGCCAGGCCAGGTATCATTCCTCTTTGAATGGTCACAACTAGACAACTCCCAACACAGAGAAGGCATGTCTCCCTCCAAAAATAAATGAATAACTAATGAATCACAGCATGAGATAATCTTAGTAAAAGAATTGACCCGAGAGTCAAGAGTACTAGGTCCTCTGGTCCCAGCTCCACTAGCAAATCTCTGTGTGACCCAGGACAGCCAAATCTCAGGTCCACAATAGCAAGAAACGATGGAGATGAATGTATTCAATGCATGTAAGAGGTGTTAACAGAATTATTGACAGATCTGTTACTGAGAGTGCAAACTTGACTTGTAGAAACTCACCAAGGAAAGAGCAAGTGTAATGAAAACTGGACCAGGTTCTATAACAAATTGTTCTTCTTACTATGAAGCAGTACAATTTATGCCCAGGAGAGGAACAAAATCCTCAGAATTAGGAGCATCTCTTCAGATAGGTCACTCTCTGAAATTTGACCATGACATTGGTGGGAGGCGAAAAGCCAGGAGCCTAGACCAAGAGTTCTTTTACAGACTTTAACTGTGGAAGTGACTGAGGAAAGAGAGACAGGAAGACAAAGACTGAAACAAAAGGGCCTCTCTGCAAAGCTTGATCGTGGTAACTAACTGGTAGCAGACACAAGAGGCTGCTTGCAGAGACCACTGCTGCCCTCCCTCCACCCTGTGCACTGGAGAAGTGGGACTGGAAAGGGCGCGACTAAGCTGGTCAGTATGGAGTCTCTACCCCAGTCATAGGATATGTCAGAGGAGAAGGGAAGAAGGATCCATGCCTTGAGCCTTCAGTGAAAGCTGGCTGGGGCAGTATGGGGAATGCAAAGCTCTCAAAACCAGAGTGAGGTAAGAGTCTTCTTCCAGTACATCTAGCTTGGGTTTTAATTTTTTAAGTGGCTGTTTCACGTTCTTGATAATACAGTTTCAACACATCTGTGCAAGTGGTAGAAATCTTAATTGTAATGTATGCAAAACTTCCAGCATTTGCATTGAAACTTTGGCTGACTGTGACTCTGCCTTTGTGTAGCAATAAAACTCTTCTTAAATGTGTCAGAGATTGAAGGGGAAGATATCAGTGTGATTGATTATGAAATTAGATCTGAGTAGAGCTACTTGCCACTCAAGACTTGTCAACATGCGTATTACTCATCTTTGCTTTCAAAGAGCTGCTGGAAAGAAAAGAAATAATTGATGTGTTTTGTCACTGGGTGTGGATCTGTGGAGAAAGAAAAAGTCGATGGACGATAAGATGGGTAGGAAAGGACTGGAGGAAGAAGGATGTAAAGTGCATGAGGACAGAACAAAATTAGAGCAGAACTAAATGGATTTTTAGTTTTGATCCAGATGAATGAGGGGGCATAGAAGGGCCACTCTCCTCGCCCATCTCCACCCAAGGTCTTTCACATTGTATTCTAGAAATCACCCCACAGAGAGTAAAAGCTGAGTGGCTTCCTGGAGCATCATGTTGCTCTGGAAGGGCACAAGATCATGACCCGATTCTGGGAGCAGGACACCATTCAGGCCCTGTGAGGTCCCTGAGATGATGCAGAAGAAAGGCTGTGGTCCTTGCAGTCCACAGGGAAAGGAGAGAGCTGAGTTTCCATGTGGGAAGATTCCAGGCCCCAGATGCCAGTTTATTGGGATCCCACACTGGCGTCCCACATCCTGTGGGGACCACCAAAGGAGCAAGACTTTCTAGCCTCTCTGCTTCATGTCTCAGATGTAGCAATAAAATTTTCCTCAGTTTGGAAAGTCAAGGCTGGAGTCTAATGTCCGTAGCAGGACAACAGTAATGAGCAACATGACTTCGGTTCATTCTGGACAGGCCCTCTCAGATTCCTGGAACTCTTGACACACATATGCACACGCACACACAGACATTCATACAGACATGCATATAAGTCTGCACACCAGCATAACACCTCACACTGTCCACAGAGCATACTGTGCAGCAGCCTCCATCTAACCAAACACACATTAGTGGCCTGACCACCTCTGGTCACAAGCATGAGTACAAGCAGAAATAAATATCCCAGGAACACCCTCAAAGAGTCATAAAAGAAGACTGCTTCCAGAGTAAAAATCAGAAGAAATGCATGCCAGACTTCTCGACCAAATGGAAGGTTCAGAAAAAGCCACTGGATCAACCATAGTTGTAAGTTTCTGTCCCTCCTTTCCTAAGACCTAAGCTTTTTCTGTTCTGTTTTTACTGGAATATAGTTGATTAACGGGGCTTCCCTGGTAGCTCAGCGTCCTACAATGTAGGAGACCTGGGTTTGATCCCTGGGTTGGGAAGATCCCCTGGGGGAGGACATAGCAACCCACTCCAGTATTTATGCCTAGAGAATCCCATGGACAGAGGAGCCTGGTGGGCTACAGTCGGTGGGGTCATAAAGAGTCAGATAACTGAAGCAACTCAGTTAGCTGGACTAGGAGGACCGATTGTTCTTGTTTGCCTGGGATTGAGAGGATTCCTAGACTTCAGACTTTCAGTGCTAAAATGGGTCAAGTCTTAGTCAAGCCAGGACAAGCTGGTCATCCTAGTCTGGACTCTGGAAAGCAAGTTGTTACAGAGATGCATGCACATGGTTACACCACATGCTGCTGGTTAGTTTGGGGGCCAGACTGGGTTTGGGGCCAAAGGAAAAGGACAGTAGTACCTTTATCATTAAGAACTCCCCACTACATAGCACCCCTTTTCCCTCTAGGCCCTAGGCATGTGCAGTGGAGAGCAGACTCAAAAATTATCCCCAAAGAGAAGTAAATCCACGTGCTAGCTGCTCAGCCTGGGAAACAGCCAGGACACTACTGAGGATGTGTTTGTTTTTTTGTTTGTTTGTTTGTTTGTTTTTGGGTCAGTCAAGGACAGTGCCCAGAGGATAATGGGACTTTCTCCTTACGGACCTATGGACTGACATCTTCTTTTAGAGCAAGGCAGAGGTGGCCAGGAGAATGGAGCATGAGGACTAGCGGGAATATGGGAAAGAATGACTTGGCCCCCAGGCACTTCTCTGGGAATACTTATCAGCCCAGATTGCTGAAGAAGATCAAAGGCAAAGGCAGGTTAGTGGCCAAGGGGCTAAAGTGGGCTCTGGTCATCCTAGATATGGCTTTGTCCTCAGCTTCCATTCGAGCCATTTTCCCAGTGGCTCCTCATGACTGGAGACGCATAGCATCGATTTCTGACCTGGGATGGGTGTAGCCCCAACACCCTGATTTTACCAATGAGCACACTGAGGCACAGGGAGTGGTGAGTCATTCAAGGTCACAGAGTCAGCTGGCGTCAGAGCTAGTTGGTGAGCTGACAGTGATTGATAACCAGTCACAGGAAGTTCCCTTGCTCTTCAATACTGCACGTGGGATTTACACCTGAGGAATCCAAAAGGCTGACTTGGACCTTGTGAGGAGTGGCTGCTGTAACAAAAATACCAAACACTGAGCGGCTTTAACAACAAACATTTATTTCCCAGTTCTGTAGGCTGGGCGGTACAAAGTCAAGGTGCTGGCAGATTCGGTGTCTGGTACATAGTACATGATCTTCCCAGGTGGCACTAGTGATAAACAACTGCCTGCCAAAGCAGGAGATGATGTGGATTCAATCCCTGAGTCGGGAGGATCCCCTGGAGGAAGGCATGGCAACCCCTCCAGTATTCTTGCCTGGAGAATCCCCATGAATAGAGGTGCCTGGCGGGTTATGATCCATGGGGTTGCAAAGAGTTGCATACAACTGAGCAGCTAATCACACCACGGCACAGTACATGGGCTTCCCAGCTGGCAAGAGTGGTAAAGAACCCAACTGCCAACTCAGGATACACAAGAGAAGGAGATTCAGTCTCTGAGTTGGAAAGATCCCCTGGAGGAAGACAAGGCGACCTACTTTAATATTCTTGCCTGGAGGACCCCATGGACAGAGGAGCCTGGCAGGCTACGGTCCGTAGGGGCACAGAGAATCAGACACGACTGAAGCAACTTAGCATGCACACACACAGTACATGTTACATCATCTTCTCACTGTGTCTTCACATGCAAAACTTAGGGAGCTTTCCTGGGCCTCTTTAATAGGACACGAATCCGATCATGAGAGTTCCACCCTCATAATCTAATCACCTATCAAAGTCTCCCTCCTCCAACATCATCAACTGGGAGTTAGGATCTCAACAAAGGAATTTTAGGGGGACATAAATATCCTGTCTATAGCAGTCACTGAAGAGAAAGACAAATTGGTAAGGAACAGGTGCTTCTCTGGGGCTCACTGCTGACCCAGTGTCAGCATTTCACCAGCTTTTGGATATGCCCGAAAGTTTCAGCAGAGCCTTGGGGTTCACCAGAACCCTGGGGCTACCTGTGCCTCTGAGCCATCCACGCCCCAGAGGTTGAAGCAGGGTTATAGAATCATAGATTAAATTGGAGAAGTGATGAGGAGTTTGCTGAACCCCAAGAAATATAGCTCAGTGTGTCTGAGGAAAGAAACATGGCCTCTCCTTCCAGTCATTCAGGAAAGAATGGCTATAGATATTGAGCACTATTGTTTACTGAACACCGTGCCAAGCAAGTATAATATGTGCTTTACATACTTCAGTTTTTTGTTTGTTTGGCCACACCATGTGTCTTGCAGAGGCTTAGTTCCCCAACCAGGGACTGATCCCAGGATCCATGCTGTGGACATGTGAAGTCTTAACCACTGGACTGCCAGGGAATTCCCCTACAAGTCAGTTTATTTAATCTGCAAGAGAATCCTGCTAGATGAATATTAGCATCTCCGTTACACAGATAAATAAACTGAGATTTAAAGTGGTCCCATAATGTGAGTAGGTCATCCAGCAGGTAGTACAAAGCCACCAAACCCAGGTCAGCCTGACTACAAAGCCGGACTCTTAATCCTTCTGCTGTTTTATGAAGTCCTTGGTATGTCACATCAGGGTCCACCAGGCAGGAGTCCAGCATCCAGAAGACAGATGGCCATAAATGTTGTCAGCACAGTCCCACGGACTCTGACAGGGGAAGCCTAGAGAGCTGTGTGGCCATCAGGGCTCAGAGCAGCAGTGAGCGAGACTTCAGGAGGCTCTAGAGCCCTGGACCACATAGTGCTAGTCCATAGGCCACTCTGAAAGGAATTTGCTCCCCTAAAGTTAAGTATCAATATGCAGCACCTCTAACTGAGACTTGAATATTACCAACAAGAACCTTGCTAAGGAACTGTGAAAAATAGGAAAGATTTGTCTCCTAAGATCCACCTCCTGGGATAGGTACATCTTTTGGAGAATATGCTTTTGTTGTGTTCTTTCGCTGGTGATTTACAAAAGATCTTGTGGGCCCATTACAATTGGCCCCAGTTAAAGCTGACGCTCAGAGATTACCCTGTCCAACGCACTGGCCACTAGCTCCATGTAGCTATCAAGCACTTGATGTGTGGCTAGTGCAACTGAGAAGCTAATTTTTTTTTTACATTTATATGAAGTATTATTATTGCACAGAAACCATTTGTTAAGGTAAGGAAAGAATCTGTTAAAACTATCTCAGTTCAGGGTGTTGCATAGCTGGGAGCCTGACAGCATAAATAGATCACCCGTTACCATTTCCTTTTTTTTTTTAATCTATTGATTTTTAATTGAAGGATAATTGCTTTGCAATCTTGTGTTGGTTTCTACCAAACACCAGCATGAATAAGCCATTAGTTTACCCATGTCCCCTCCCCCCTGAACATCTCTCCCACCTCCCTCCCCATCCCACCCTCTAGGCTGTTACCAAGCCCCGGGTTGAGTTCCGCGAGTTGTACAGCAAATTCCCACTGGCTGTCTATTTCACATATGGTAACATATGTTTCCATGTTACTCCCTCCATACCTCCCACCCTCTCCTTCCTCACCTCCGGCAGCTGTGTCCATAAGTCTGTTCTCAATGTCTATGTCTCCATTGCAACTCTACAGACACATTCATCAGTACCATCTTTCTAGCTTCTACATTTATGCATTAGTATATGATTTTTTTCTTCAATTTAAAACTATTTAAAAAAAAACTATTTGATTACATTGTATATAATGTCCTTTGCACCAACATGAATGAACCTAGAGATTATCATATTAAGACAGAGAAAGATAAATAATATAATATCACTTCTAAATGGAATCTAAAAAAAAAGATACAGATGAATTTATTTACAAAATAGATCCACAGACATAGAGAACAAACTTATGGCTACCAAAGTGGAAAGGGGTAAAAGAAGTGAGAGTGTTAGCCACATCAGTGTCCAACTCTTTGCAACCCCATGGATGGTAGCCTTTTAGGCTCCTCTGTCCATGGGATTCTCCAGGCAAGAATACTGGAGTGGATTGCTATTTCCTTCTCCAGATCTTCTCAACCTAGGGATCTAACTCAGGTCTCTTGCATTGCAGGCAGATTCTTTACTGTCTGAGCTACCCGGGAAAGGGGCAGAGGAAGGGTAAATTAGGAGTTTGGGATTTACATAGAAACACTACTATATGTAAAACAGATATACCTACTGTATAGCACAGGGAACTATATTCAATGTCTTAGAATAACTTATAATGGAAAAGAATCTGAAAATAATTTATTTGAAAGAAATTTTGTAATAGTAAAATTTTTTGATATTGTATATTTTATAACTTGAGATGCCCTGAAATTTTACAGGTCATATATGAAAGAAACTTTATAAAGATTTTGATCAATAATCCTAAGAATTTACAAGACATTACCAGGAACAAATTGTAAAATGAAAACAAAATCTTTTCTAAAGTATCAATAGCAAAACTAACACTATCAGAGGAATGACTAAATTGTCTTTCTAGTCTCATGATTTTACAAAATGATTGTCATATGAAGCAATCAAAGATCACAGAGCCAAGGAAACATAGAAAAAATAGTTAAGTAGACAGTTGAGTCATCCAGTTAATCAAAATATTGCCGTTTTTCTGACTTTCGTAATGTGCATGGCACTTGCCAACTTTTTGAAATTCATGACTTGCTATACTCTCTTCCTCTTCCTAAAAAAACATGTATGTATTCTTTTTCTGAATGGGGAATCCTCCCCAAAATTTTAGCACTTTACAAAATCTGTACTCGGTTCTGACACTTACCCGTCTTGTCCGTGACTTTGCCTTTGCCCCAGCTTCTGCCTGGCTTCCCCCCTACCTCCCCTCTGCCTAGAAAAGTCTGAACACTCCTTCAGAGTCTGATCAAAAGTCACCTCTTCTGTGAAGGCTTCCCTAGCTACCTCAAGACAATAGCGTTCCCCCTTCTGCTTCAGACACAGGGCAGTCTTACCTGTCTGTGGCATACCCTGAGATCACCTCTCTACAGGCCTCCCCTCAACAAGGGAGCAGGCTCCCAGGGACAGGCACTGGGGTCTTACCTCCATTACCAGGTCCCCATCTCCCAGCAGGAGGTCACAGAGAACACACACAGCCGACCAGGAGATGGAGGGGTGACTCCAGTACAAACGTAATGACCCCCGAGGCCAAAAGAGAAGTGTTCTACTCGGTGTGACACTAGGCAAAATCTGTACTTCCTTTGTTTTTGAGAAGTCTTTATCTTATCTGTCAAATGGGAAATGATCATCCTGCCTTTCAGAGGTAATGCTCGTGAAAGCACCTGCGGGAGTGTGTGGTAAGTCACTTCAGTCGTGGCCAACTCTGTGCAGCCATGTGGGCTGTGTGGGTCCGTAGGAGCCGAGGCCGGGCTCCTCTCTGTCCATGGGATTCTCCAGGCAAGAATACTGGAGTGGGTTGCCATGCCCTCCTCTAGGGGATCTTCCTGACCCAGGGATCAGACCCGCGTCTTTTACATTTCCTGCTTTGGCAGGCAAGTTCTTTACCATAGCACCACTTGGGAAGCCCATGAAAGCACCTAAAAGGTAGAAAGTGCTCTATAGACATAGACAGTGGATTACTGTCGCCAATGTGTTCAGGTGTACTTCTAATCCTGCAACTTAGGATCCCAAATCTCCCTTCACGGATACACTCCAGTTTATAGAAGGGGCCTGTGGCACTGCAGTTTCAGCGTCCACGGGGCGTAGCAGCAACTAGATCAAAAGATTACATCAGCTACAGAAAGGGAAGGAGGCGCCCAGCCCCTTAACTGCTCCTGAAGCCAGAACCCAGCCCTTATGTGAATTCAGCTTCCTGGATCATTCTCAGCAAAGAAGACTCGGGGTCCCTTCCACCACCCCGTCCAGCCCAGTCCTCATTCAGTGTAAGCTACAGAATCAGGCACTTACATAAATCAGCCGAAGGCAAACACACTGAAACTGATCAACTGTGCTGCTTTCTTCACCAAATCCCACCCTTCAGATTCTGTGAGTGCCAACATCTGCCCAGTGAATTCTCAACCTTGCTTACAAATAATGCCCAAAAGTACCCTCCCTTTTTTTTTTCAATGGCATTTTTAATATAAAATGCCAGCCCTGTGGAGAAGCAGGAGTAAGGATTGGGGTTTGAAACTCTGGGGTGGCCAGCCAATGGGCCCAGCAGCTCCAGCTCCCTGTCCAGCCTTTCTCACCCGCTTTCACAGATGGATGGACAAGCTCTCTCTCTGCTGCAAGGCACCACAAGACAGAGTCTCTGGCTGGTCTGTCTCGATTGTATTTTTTTCAAGTATAGTTCCGTTTGGGGTTCTTTTGTTCTTGTCGTTTGTTGCCTCGCCGAGTCTCTTAGTTGCAGCATGCAGGATCTTCAGTCTTCATTGCGGAATCTTCAGACTTTCAGCAGTGGCGCGAGAACTAGTTTCCAGACCGGGACCGAACCCGGGCCCCTTGCATTGGCAGCACAGAGCCTTAGGCACTAGGCCACCAGGGACATCCCATCTAATTTCTCTTTGCCTGGCCTTCACCATCTATAAAACAGGAGAATTAATAACATCCTTTCTATAAAGTTGTGAGGATTAAAGGAGTTAATACTCTACAGTGCTTGGAACAGCACTAAAGGGGTAGCATGTGCCAGATAACCACCAGCTACTTCCTCCAACACATAGCACCACGCCCACAGGATTTTTTTTCTATTCTGTTAATTGCTGTGTCCCCAATCTCTAAAATGGTTCCCGGAACATAGTAAGCTTTAAATAAAATGATGTTTAATGAATGACTCTTCTCTCTAGGCAAATTATTCAGTCAGAGAAAATAAGGGATTCCAGTCTAACCGGAGAGCATCAGTGCAGCCACCTGTGAGAACACAATCAGGTGTTCATCTATTTAACAAATATGCGCTGAGCAGTTGTTTGTATATGCTGGGCACTCACTGTTACGTGAATGATGCTTCAGCTTGCTTTTCTGAGCCGTTGCTCCCCCACCTCTTACAGACGGCACGAGTGCCTCTCCTGCACCCCAGCCTCAGCCCCATCAGTGCCTGGCCCACCCCGGAGCCTCCACGCTGAGGACCTCGTCCTCAGCCTCTGGCCCTAAAGCCTTCCCACCCCTCAGGTCTGAGGCTGTTCATCTCAGAATGACTCATAGGTTGGAAGCATAGAACCTCCTTGGTTTACTTTTTCCTTCTCTGGCCACTGCCACCTGTCACCAAGCCAGCTCCACCTCCAAGGCAAGAGAGCGCAGATGAGCTCTGCAGACCTCCACTCGCAGCCCATGACCCAGGAAGCCAAGGCCTTGCTCTATCCCTCTGGGTCCCAGGCCACTCCATTCACTCACCCCTCTTACCCCATTCCCAACCCCCACCGACACCCACGCTGGCTTTTCCTGTCTCACAGACCTCCAGCAAGGAGACCAAACACTACCCTCTGAGATATTTACTGTACCCTCTGTCTAAAACACTTCTCCTCATTTTCTCTCAGACCTACTGATCCCTCCAGATTTTTTTTTTAAGTCAATGCTATATAAATACAGTTGGCATCAGAGCTAATTTTGAAATCAAACAGTTCTACAAGGCTAATATCAGGACCCCCACCTCATCTCTCCCCACTTTCAAGTTCCCATCCTGAGGCAACCACTTCAGTCTTTGGATCCATGTCTTCCTGTATTTATTTTTATATTTCTGAATAATAGCCTTCTATTTCTAGTTGATGATTTCTGCATTTTTTTAAGACTAGCTGATGACTTCCTATACTGGAAAATGAGAATTTAGTATTTTTTTACAGCATACACACACACACATATTCTTCCACGACTCACTCCCCCACAATTCCTCCAGTATAGTTATATCAGTTTTTGGTTAGAATAGAATTCAGGTCATACAGAATTCAGGTCATACTAATCTAGAGACCATGTAACTGCTATTCAGAGCTAAACAATGTCATCTACTTAGAATATATTTTCTTCCTTATGCAACTTTTTGTTTTCTCAAGTGTTAATAGCTGACCTATTTTTTGATTTATGAGTGTTCTCTTTTTCTATCACTAACCCTACTAGAACTGTCCACAAAATCATAAACCTCCTCTCACTTCACTTAAATGTTAGATGATTGACAGCTTTGTTTTTATTACTTGCACACACCTCTCACCAAAAAAGCAAGAGAGTTCCAGAAAAATATCTACTTCTGCTTTATCGACTATGCCATATGCCAAAGCCTTTGACTTTGTGGATCACAACAAACTGTGGGAAATTCTTAAAGAGATGGAATGCCAGACCACCTTACTTGCCTCCTGAGAAATCTGTTTGCAGGTCAAGAAGGAACAGTTAGAACTAGACATGGAACAACAGACTGGTTCCAAACCAGGAAAGGAGTAAGTCAAAGCTGTATATTGTCACCCTGTGTATTTAACTTATATGCAGAGTACATCATGAGAAACATTGGGCTAAATGAAGCACAAGCTGGAATCAAGATTGCCAGGAGAAATACCAATAACCTCAGATATGCAAATGACACCACCCTTACAGTAGAAAGCAAAGAAGAACTAACGAGCCTCTTGATGAAAATGAAAGTGGAGAGTGAAAAAGTTGGCTTAAAACTCAACATTCAGAAAACTAAGATCATGGCATCCAGTCCCATCACTTCACGGCCAATAGATGGGGAAACAATGGAAATAGTGAGACACTTTATTTTGCGGGCTCCAAAATCACTGCAGATGGTGACTGTAGCCATGAAATTAAAAGATGCTTGCTTCTTGGAAGAAAAGCTATGACCAATCTAGATCACATATTAAAAAGCAGAGACATTGTTTTGCCAACAAAGGTTAGTCTAGTCAAAGCTATGGTTTTTCCAATAGTCATGTATGGATGTGAGAGCTGGACTATAAAGAAAGCTGAGCACCAAAGAATTGATGCTTTTGAACTGTGGTGTTGAAGAAGACTCTTAAGAGTCCCTTGGACAGCAAGGGAATCCAACCAGTCCATCCTAAAGGAAATCAGTCTTGAATATTCACTGGAAGGATTGATGTTGAAGCTGAAACTCCAATACTTTGGCCACCTGATGCAAAAACTGGCTCACTGGAAAAGACTCTGATGCTGGGGAAAGATTGAAGGCAGGAGGAGAAAGGGATGACAGAGGAGGAGATGGTTGACGACATCACCAACTCAATGGACATGAGTAAGCTCCAGGAGTTGGTGGTAGACAGGGAGATCTGGCATGCTGCAGTCCACGGGGTCCCAAAGAGTCAGACACGACTGAGCCATTAAACTGAACGCATCTCTCCTGGAGTCCTCCATCTTCATACTCCAGTCTGGACTCAAATCTCTACAGACCTGCTGCAAGGCCATTTTCTTGCATCTTACCTACATCTGCATCCTAGGATTTCCCTTCATGTTTCTTTCATGTGGCATCACCTATTTGCCGAATCTCCTGCCTTGCTCTTTCTTGGCTTAATCTCTTGTTTTGCAAGAGCATATCCTCCAGTAACTTTTTGAGAAAGGGTTCTTAGGAGGTAAGATTGAGACCTTGAATATATAGAATTATTTTTTTCTACCGATAGTTGATTGATAGTTTGTCTGGGTATAGGAGTCTAGACTGTAAGTTATTTTCCTTCAAAAGTTTGGAGACTATGATTTTCTTCTGTTTTCCAGAATTGTATTCTGTTTCATTCCATTAAAAGTTTTAAGAATCTTTCCCTTGTCACATTGTTCTAAAATTTCATCATGACATTCCTTGCATTTCAGAGTTGATCCTCCAATATTCATTTCTTTTCTGTCTTATTTTCCATATTTTTTTATTTTTTTAATTCTACTTTCTATTCTACTTTATCTTCTAACACTCTTGAATTTTAACTTCTGTCAAAAAAGGAGAAATGTAAAAGAAAGCCCATTTTGTAATTTCTAAGCCCTTTCTCTCCCCTGGATGTTCTTTTTTAAATTTCTTCTTGTTCTGTGTAACCAATTCAATGTTGTATCTTCTTGTAACTCTCTCAAGATACTGTAAAGTTTCCTTCTATGACCTCACTGACTTTTTACCCAAGTCCCTTTTATCTGTTTATGTGGGATTTTCCTTAATCTTTCATATATAAGACTTCCCTTAAATGTCTGGTGATCCTTAACTGTCTGCTCTTGTTTAAGAATGAGGCACTAAAAATTATTGGGAAGCTCTGACTAAAAGTCACGGTTTCTCAATCGGTAATCTTCATTATAATGTGACCTGATTGAGTTATTTTAGGAAAGGCTGTTATATTGCAATTTATAATAAGACACATATAGTTGGTCTTCCTTCCAGTCCCTGGCACAGAGCTTCCAAAACCCTTGGAATTTCCTGAGTGATAAAAGTATGTTGATATTCATAAACTCCTTTCAGCTACACCAAAGTTTATTTTAATAAGGAGACTTTTGGAAAGCACCAAATGGTAGTGGATGGTTGTCAGGAAACCAACCATGCAATTATGGGGGCTGGAACATTTGTCCTACCCCTTGCTCTTTGGGAGGGAGAGAGGGGCCAGAGGTTGAATCTATCACCAGGAGCCAGTGATTCAATCAGTCGTGCCTATGTAATAAAGCCTCCATAAAAAGCCAAAAGGACAAGTGCAGAGAGCTTCTGACATGTGGAGTTTCAGGGAGAATTCACTACTAGAAAAAAAAAAGCATGGGAGCTGTGCATCTCTTCCATCTGGCTGTTTGGAGAAAAATAATAATTTACAGTCTAGACTCCTATACCCAGACAAACTATCAATCAACTATCGGTAGAAAAAAATATATATTTCTATATATTCAAGGTCTTAATCTTACCTCCTAAGAATCCTTTCTCAAATATTCCTGCTCCTTTTATCACAAATTATAATCAAGGATGCTAAATGTTTCTCTGAGTTCCATGAACCACTCTTACAAATTAATCAAACCCCAAGAGGGGAACATGGGAACCTCTGATCTATAACCAGCTGATCAGAAGCATGGGTAACAACCTGGACTTGCCACTGCCATCTGAAGTCGGTGAGGGGACAGTTTTGTGGGACTGAGCCTGTGGGATTTACCTGTGGTATCTGATGCTATCTCCATGGTGTCAGAATTGAGTTGAACTGTAGGACACCGAGCTGGTGTTGGAGAATTACTTGGTGGTATAGAAAAAAGAAACACATACACATGAGAAAGGCCATCTTGTGGTGATCAGTTTCCCAGAAAAGAATCGCCAAGTCTCTAGTCTGAAGGGAATAAGCCAGCCATTAATGTTCTCACAGATGAGTGGAGGGAAAAGCTAAGATTGTCCCTCCAATCAATGTATAGCCTCTTACCTAATGCCCTGGTTTCCGTGCTGCACCTCTGCCCTCAGCTCTGTTTGAGGTCCTCATTGAGAATCTGCTGGAGTAAGGAAGTAAGAGTTATCTGTCCACAGAGGTAGGAAAAGAGACTGGAGTCCACCTATTTTTAACACAGAGTTTCAGTTAGTCTTCTCTTCACTGGCACAGACACAGTACCTGGCCTCATAGCAGTTTAGTGTAGTGTCAAGTACTAAAGCCCAGTTTCCAGGTTCAGATCCCACACCACCACTCATGAGATGCTGGAGTACCCTGAAGCATCTAATTTCTCTAGGCCTTTTTCCTCACCTGCAAAAATAAAAATGAGAATGCTGTCTAGTTTATAACTTTTCCTGAAGATTCAATAGCACAATAAATGTAATGCTTAGAATCCTAACTGATACATAAACCTTCAATAAATATTAGATGCTGTATTTTCAATCTAATTCCTTTCCCCAACCTCTTTACTGTTCTCTCTTGCCCTTGCTAATCCCATTATCATTCTTTAGTCAGAATAACCTTTTTAAAATGTGAATCTAATCAGCTGAATCATTCTGGTTTGCTTGGGACTAAGGGGTTTCCCAGACACAGGATTTTCATTGCTAAAACCTAAATGTCCCTAGCAAATCAGAACAAGTTGGTCACCCTAAGTCACCATTCCCAGCAAAAAGGCTTCCTATTTCTCTTCATGTAAAGTACAAACTCCTGGCCATTCCAAGTGCCGGGTGATCTGCCCTCCAGGCTCATGGCTCTCTGTTCCCCCAGCGTCCCCACATTCCATTCTCTGGCTTCCTTCCAAATCTCCATCCCAGTTCACTTCAGAGGCTTCTCCCACGCTGTTCCACATGCCCTTCCACCCTTTCACCCTTCATCCTTTTGTCTTAGGCATGTGTCAGGAAGACCTTCCCTGAAGCCTCGGATAGTGTCACATGCCCTGTAGGATAGAATCCTCAGGAGGACAGTGTCTCTAGGAAAAGAGTCTCCCTTTATCCATGGCTATGTTACCAGCAGCCAGCACAGGACAGAAGGTCAAACTGGCCCTCTGCTGAATTCATAAAGTCGTGAAGGTGGACATGCTCCTTGGTCATCTGCTGACACTTGTTGTTGACTCATGGCCCTGAGAAAGACACCAGATTTGGAGAGGAAAGATGGGAGGGGTCCAAGAAGCCACTCTGCCTCCACCTCAGCCCCACCATGGGAAGGAGGACTCCAGAGAAACCACTGTCAGTTGTAAGCATTTTTTAAAACCCTTCCTCACCTGGGAATCAGGAACCTCACCTTCCACACCCCTGCCCTCAACCCAGGATCTTGGCTTCACCTGCCTTGCCATAGGCGCTGCCCTGCTTGGGCAGGGCTCCTGTGAACGGTTAGCACTCAGATGTTGGCACCAGTGCAGGGCACTTCTCTGATCTTACTGCCTAAGCTTCTTGCTGTTGTTTGGTCACTCACTCTTGTCTGATCCTTTTGCAACTTCATAGACAATAGCCCATCAGGCTCCTCTGTCCATGGGATTTCCCGGGCAAGGATGCTGGAGCAGTAGCCATTTCCTTCTCCAGGAGATCTTCCCAACCCGGGGATCAAACCGCCCATCCCCCTCAACTGGTGGGCAGATTCTTTACCAGTGAGCCACCTGGGAAGCTTAAGTTTGCCTTGACACAATCTGCCACCACACAGCCCAGTTGCAGCCCCTTCCTCCCTCCACTTTCCATCTACCACCCAGGCCTCGCTTAAGCCACCGTAAGTCTAAGTAATACCTGTTGCTGCCCCTTCTCCCATTCCAAATTCTGTCCCCTCCAGGAGCTTTACCCTGATGTACACCCTACCCACCCTATCTCAGAGCCCTGCTGACCAGAACACCACCCTAGATCTGCTGCCCAGATTGTCTCACCTCCTCCTTTCTCAGCAGAGTCTGGGTCTTCCTCCCTCAGACTCAATTACCTCCAAGGCTGAGAGCTTTCTGCCTTCACCCTGGGTGGTTCTCAGGAGCAAGGCTTATTCTCCCCACTGAGACTGGGGGTTCCCTGACGTCCTCTCCTGCCTCTAATTCTCTCTCCACACCCTGAGCCAGACATCTAGCCACAGAATGCAGAAGAAAGGGGACGGACTGCCCTAATCCCAGCTCCTCAGAGATTAAAGCTTGCAGAGGGTAGGGGTGAGGGGATCTCATCATGCCTGCAAAGAAAAGAAATGGGCAAAGACTAGCTTCAAACTTTTGCCAAGCTAGAAATTTAGAGAAGTTCCCATGTGGCTTCTGGTGTGGAGTTAGACTGAATTCCAGTTCCCAAGGCTCTAATGGGACTGACAGTGGTCATGACCGTGGTGAGATCTGTCGTGGGTCCAGGGCCATTGTGCCCCTTATCGCAAGCCCACCCAAGGCCATATACCCAATTTGACCACAGTGGCTCTCAAGGCAGCACACGACAGAGGAAGGGCATTATTCGCTCAGGGCTTATTAAGTGCTGGTCTTGTAATACTCTTCCTCACGTTACCCTGATATCTATGGGCAACTTGTGGATATTATGAGATGTTCTGGGAAGGACAAGACAACCCACCTCCCCATTACCCAGGCAAAGGTACCAAACCCCATCCTCTAAGTGCAACTCCCCTCAAGGCTTTGTCTCCAATACCCACCCAAAAGCTGAAGTGGATGTGACCACTCAGTCAGCAATTACTGGTCAACTACTCAGTAGGAGGTCTAATCCCATTATACTGGCTCTTCCTCCCCACCCCACTTCACCAGCTTGGCTGGATTTGCACATAGCACCAGTCAAAAGAGGCACAGACCTGACCATAGTGGCTGCTCTAGGCTTCCTTAAAAGGCTCAACATGTAGATTTAAGCACAGCGCATACGGAAATCTTAACAGATGTGTTTACCAGAAGCCATTTTCTCTTCACTAAACTGTGCTGTCTGAGCACAAAAATCTCTCCAGCTGTCTCATCCTGTTCCCTCACTGCCATCTCACTTCTGCCACCCCTTGTCCTTCACCACTTTGCCATTCCTGTCCAAACTAGCCACTAGAACTTCCGTCCCTCCAGCCATTGACAGATGCTCTGGAGAGCAGAGTAACCTAGAAACTCCATGACCTGTCTCCCTCACTCTACATAGACAGGTATGGTGCACCCTACTAGGTGTCAGCCTGCAAAAGTCAGTTGTATTCCTAGCTACTAGCAACAGTTAGGGAAAGATTTTTTATAACTTTTCTTGGAGTATAGTTGGTTTACAGTGTTGTTAGTTTCTGCTCTACAGCAAAGTGAGTCAGTTATACACATCCATATAACCACTCTTTATTAGAATCCTTTCCCATATAGGTCATCATAGAGTAATGAGTAAAGTTCACCGTGCTATACAGTAGGTCTTTATTAGTTATCTTTTTTATATAAATGAGTATGCTTATGTACATCCCAATCTCCCAATTTATCCCTCTCCAACTCAGCTGAGGGAAATTATTAATGCCATTTGTAATAGAACAAAAAAAATGTAGATATCCAGGAATCAATCTAATAAAATATATCAAACCTGAAATGTTGATGAAGGATCCCAGATAATTTTGAAGAAGATGAACAAAGAAGTGGACTTTCCTACCAGACGGAAGACTCATTATAAAGCAGTGGTCATTAAAACATGTCAGTAATAGTGCAGAGACAGAGAAACAGGGCAAAATAGAGATCCCAGAAATAGATCCACACATATAAATGGAAATGAGAAGAAGGGGGTGTCATCAAGAGGGACGGTGCAAATCAGTAGAAAAGGACAGCCTATTTCACAAGTGGCACTAAAATAATTATGCGGTAGAGAAAAAAATAAAACTGGTTTCCATGCTACATTACATAGCATACAAAAATAAATGCCAGCTGGGTTAAAAACTTAAATATAAACTTGTAAAAAAGAAAACTTTAAAACCTTTAGAAGAAAATTGTAGAAAAAGATCTTTATGATATCAGGGCAGTAAAGATTTTCTTAAAGATAAAAAGTATAATCTGGGGTGGCAGGGAGGGAAGACTTCCTTACACTTAAATTTAAAATTTATGTTCATCAAAAGACACTATTGAAAAAAATCTATCAACCAGGGGAAAATATTTGTTTTGTATTGTTATGTCTTCACATATAACTGATAAACATATAGTATCCAATACACTTTTTTAAAACTACAAATTAACATGAAAAAGACAAACTATGCAATAGAAAAACTGTTTAAAGAATAAGAACAAGCAGTTCACAGAAGAGCAATGATGGAAATTCAAGTTTCAGTTATATCATTGGGATATCAGATTAGGAAAAATATTTAATCTGACATTTAGGACTTTGCACAAATTCAAACACCGCTCAAAGGATTTGCATAATCTCTTTGGAGAAAACTTCAGCAATATCAAATGTAGGCAAAATGTACATTCCCTCTGACCCAGCAACTTCACATTGAGGTTTATTTCCTAGAGAATCTTGTACACAAAGAAACACGTGTAAGAAAATTTATGGGAATATTGTTTATAACGGCAAAAAAAGGAAGTAAGTCTATCTGCCAGGAGATATAAATAAACAGGAGAATTCTAGGGAAACGGGTATACAAATTACACAGTTTTCATGAAATGAAATACGATACACAAAACAGTACTACATAAAAGTGAAAATTAGTGAACTAGCACTGATATCAACATGGGTGAATTTCACAAAGACAATGCTAAAAAAAGACAAATCAAGTCTCAAAAGTATAAAGTTTAAAACGAGCAAAACAATACTAGATGCACAAGGGAAATGATAAACACCAAATCCAAGGGGACAGTCTCTGAGTGTAGAGGAACGAGAGAGCGGTGGGACTGAAGAGGGCTCAACTTTATTTGCAGTGGTTTATAGGTTTTGTAATTGTGGTAAAACACACATGACATGATGCTTGCCAACTTTACGTGTGCTGCTGCTGCTGCTGAGTCGCTTCAGTCGTGTCCAACTCTGTGCGACTCCATAGAGGGCAGCCCACCAGGCTCCCCGGTCCCTGGGATTCTCCAGGCAAGAGTACTGGAGTGGGGTGCCATTGCCTTCTTTATTGCGTGAAAGTGAAAAGTGAAAGGGAAGTCGCTCAGTCGTGTCCGACTCTTAGCCACCTCATGGCCTGCAGCCTACCAGGCCCCTCCGTCCATGGGATTTTCCAGGCAAGAGTACTGGAGTGGGGTGCCATTGTTTACGTGTACAGTTCAGTGCTATTAAGTGCATTTACATTATTGCATAACCATCACCAACATCCATCTTCTGAACACTTTTCATCTTGCAAAACTGAAACTCTGTACCCATTGAAACAACTCCCTGTTCTCTCCTCCCTTAGCCCCTGGCAATCATCATTTTACTTCCCTGTATGAGTCTAACTGCTAAGTACCTCATACTAGTGGAATCATAGAGTATTTATCTTTCTGTGACTAGCTTATTAGCATAATATCCTCAAGGCTCATCCCTGTTTTAACATGTGTCGGAATTTCCTTACTTTTTAAATTTTAAGGCTAAATAACGTGCCATTGGATGTAAACATCCCTATGTTGTTTACCCAGGCCTCTGGTGATGGACACCTGGGTCACTTTTCCCCATTTGACCTTTGTAAATAGTGCTGCTATGCTCCTGACTGTACCTGCCAGACTCCTCTGTCCATGGAATTCTTCAGGCAAGAATGCTAGAGTGGGTTGCCAAGCCCTCCTCCAGAGGATCTTCCCGACCCAGGAACCGAACCCTGGTCTCCTGCATTGCAGGCAGATTCTTTACATCTGAGCCAGGGTGTCCACATATCTCTTCAACACTCTGCTTTTAACTATCAGTATTTTTAATATATACTCAGACATCGAACTGCTGAATCATATGGTAATTTTACTTCTTCCCTGGCAGTTCAGCTGGTTAAGAATCCCCCTGCAATGCGAGAGACCTGGGTTTAATCCCTGGGGTGGGAAGATCCCCTGGAGGAGGGCATGGCAACTCACTCTAGTATTCTTGCCTGGAGAATCGCCATGGACAGAGGAGCCTGGAGGGCTGCAGTCCATGGGGTTTCAAAGAGTTAGACACAACTGAGCAACGAAGCACAGCACATGGTAATTCTATGTTTAATCTGTTGAGGAACTACAACACATTTGGCCACAGTATTTGACACTCCCACCAATAGTGCACAAAGGCTCCAATTTCTCCACATCTTCTCCAACACTTGATTTTTTCTTTTTCTTTTTTTATGTTGCCATCCTATCGGGTGTGAGGTAGAAAATCATTGTGGTTTTGATTTGCCCTTCCCTAATAGTGACTGATGTGGTGCACTTTTTATGTGTTTATTTACCATTTGTATGTCTCTGAGGAAATATCTATTCAAGTCCTTTGCCTATTTTTCAATCAGGTTGATTTCTTTGGTTGTTTCGTTGTAGGAGTTCTTGATATACTCTGGATATTAAGCTCTTATCAGACACAAGATTTGCAAATATTTTCTCCCATCTCATGGAATTCCCTTTCACTCACTTGATTGTATCCTATAATGCACAGAAGTTTTATTCTGATGTAATCCAGTCTATTTTTTACTTTTGTTGCTGAGCTTTTGATGTTGTGTCCAAGAAATCATTGCCAAAGACAATATCACAAAGTTTTCTCATATGTTTTCTTACAAAAGTTTTATAGTTTCAGTTCTTGCAGTTAGGTCTTTGATAATGGTTTGTATCTTAAGCTGGTGGGTAGCTGGGCATTTCTTATGTTATTTGTTACATT
Organism: Madoqua kirkii; assembly: GCA_006408675.1. Taxonomy (NCBI): domain Eukaryota; kingdom Metazoa; phylum Chordata; class Mammalia; order Artiodactyla; family Bovidae; genus Madoqua; species Madoqua kirkii. The sequence continues at coordinate 28,841 of SJYC01104955.1, forward strand.
GTGTGATATGTGCATGTGTAGGTCCTTTCTGCTTCACTTGTTTTTCTAGGACCATATGACATGTGGTCCAGTCAAGCTCTCCTTGCCATGGTCTCTGGTGCTGCTCCTTAGAAACCACCTTGTATCAGGCTTCCTGGGTAACTCAGCTGGTGAAGAATCCACCTGCAATGCAGGAGACCCCAGTTTGTTTCCTAGGTCAGGAAGTTCCCCTGGAGAAGGGATAGCTACAGTATTCTTGCCTGGAGAATTCAATGGACAGAGGCACCTGGTGGGCTATGGCCCATGGAGTCGCAAAGAGTCAGACACAACAGGGCAACTTTCACTTACTCGTTCACTCGGTCCAGCTCTAGAGTCCACATTCTTCATGACTCTGGAGTGGCAGCGGCCGTGGGTTTTGCAGTGGGTTTGGGGATGGAGAGGAGGTGTCAATAGCAAGTGCATGCCATAATCAGAGTTCAAGAATACAAATGTAGACATTCAACCAGTGGAGCGAAATGGGAAAACTTGGTGACTCTAGAATTGATCATTAGAATTTATTAAGGTTTTACCTTAATCCTGAAAGTAGAGCTGTCCTTTCCTTTCTGGGCCCAAAGGAGAAGAGGTACAGAGCCCTGTGATACAAGCGCAGTTGGGCTGAGAGCACTGATTCAAGAGGGGCCAACATGTGCCACTCTTGGGTATATATTTGGACCAAACTCTCATTCAAAAAGATGCCTGGACCCCAGTGTATGAACAGTACAATTCACAATAGCCAAGACGGAAGCAACCTAAATGTTCACCAACAGATCAATGAATAAAGAAGATATGGTACACATATAGAGTGGAATGGCAACGCACTCCAGTATTCTTGCCTGGAGCATCCCATGGACAGACGAGCCTGGCAGGCTCCAGTACATGGGAACAGAAAGAGTCGGACATGACTGAGTAACTAACACTTTAATCTTCAGATCAGTGAATAAAGAAGACTGGGCTTCCCTGGTGGCTCAAACAGTAAAGAATTTGCCTGCAAGGACTTCCCTGGTGGCTCAGACGGTTAAGCTTCTGTCTACAATGCGGGAGACCCGGGTTTGATCCCTGGGTCAGGAAGATCCCCTGGAGAAGAAAATGGCAATCCACTCCAGTACTATTGCCTGGAAAATCTCATGAACAGAGGAGCCTGGTAGGCTACAGTCCATGGGGTCACAAAGAGTCAGACAAGACTGAGTGACCTCACTTCACTTCACAGGAGACCCAGGTTTGATCCCTGGGTTGGGAAGATCCCCTGGAGTAAGAGAATGGCAACCAACTCCAGTACTCTTGCCTGGAGAATACCATGGACAGAGGAGCCTACAGTGAGGTGAGGTGAGGTGAGGTGAGGTGAAGTCGCTCAGTCGTGTCCGACTCTTTGCGACCCCGTGGACTGTAACCTACTAGGCCTCTCTGTCCATGGGATTCTCCAGGCAAGAATACTGGAGTGGATTGCCATTTCCTTCTCCAGGGGATCTTCCCGACCCAGGGATCAAACCTGGGTCTGCTGCATTGGAGGCAGATGCTTTAACCTCTGAGCCACCAGGGAAGCCAGCAACATGGATGGACCTAAGCATGATCATCGTAGGTAAAGTCAGACAAAGAGGAATATCACATGTCATTTGTATATGAAATCTAAAAGTGGGTGAAACAGGACTTGTCCAGAAGTAAAGTGGTTAAGACTCTGCTTTCTAATGCACAGGATGTGGGTTCAATCCCTGATCTGGGAAATAAGGTCTCACATGACACCAGGTATGGCCAAAAAAAGTTAAAATTAAAGCAGTAATAATATAGTAGAATGTGAAACAAATGTATTTACCAAACAGAAACAGATTCATAGGCACAAAAAGCAAAATTCTGGTTACCAAAGGGGAAGAGAGGGGAGGGATAAATGAGGAATTTTGGATTAGTAAATATACACTAAATAAACAACAAGGTCTTCCTGTATAGTACAGGTAACTGTATTCAGTAACCATAATGAGAAAGAATATATGTGTGTGTGTGTGTAACTGAATCACTTTGCTTGTACAGCAGAAACTAAACAACACTGTAAATCAACTATACTTCAATAAAAGTAAATAAATAAATAAAATAAGAGGAGCTGAAAGCCATTTATTTCCTCACCCACCAACATTCCTCCTGCACCTCAACCGGAAAGAAGAGCTAATCAAACACTGAGCCCTTCCTCACCATTTTCAGGAACTCCAGAGAAATGCAGATTATTTCCCCTTTGAGGAAATGCCCTTCAAGGCCTACCTGGTCTAAACCTGGACAGGCTCCAGCCTGAGCCCCACCCCGCCACCCCTGAGGGCTGGGGGCCGAGTGGGAGGCCCCTCACCTGCCTGCCGTCCTGTCTGAAAACCCGCCACTCAGTCAATTCTTTGTGTCTGGTTGCCCACCACAAGGTACAAAACTGGCTGAACACTGGCTTTATCCCCTTTAATTCTCGGCACAGTCAGGCGGTGACTTGACTCTGGGTCCCAGCCAGCCCTAGTCTGACTTTAATCCCTCTTAAAGACTAATGAGCTGTGACCTATTTTGTTTTGGTTTTTCACTATTGCTGATGCTGCTGCTTACCTTGCCCCTGGCAAGAGATAGCAACACAGTGTATAATAGTGCCTCCCTTATCCAGAGGTGAGAGGCTATAAAAGAAAAAGAAACACTCAGGAACCAGAGGGGAAGTTAACATTCACTGAGTGCCAACCAGGTGCCAGGCACAGCTTCAACTCTCTAAACAATCTGCTGTCCATCTCTGAGTGAGGAAACCAAGGACTGAGAGAGGTGCCTGCCTGAAGTCACACAGGGCACGGACACCAAGCTGTGGCTCCCGCTGGAGCCCCCTGCCCACAGCCCTGAGCAGTGCAGCTGGTTTACAGATAACAAGGCCAAGGCTGGGAGAGGTCAAGTGACTCTCCCAAGGCCACACTGCTGGTGAGGGGCAGCAGTCTTAACTCAGAGCTCCTGAACCCTACCCCAGGCACTCATGCCTTCTTTGAAGGATACTGGAGGGCTGCTATTGACTCCTCAGGGGGGCAGCACTTATGTAATTTGCTGACCACTTAGTTGGCAAGCCAAGGAGCTTGCTAAAACACAAGATGGGAGAAAGAAGCGACCTCAGCTCCCTTGGGGTGGGACGTCCTGGTATATGCAGTTTGGGTTCTGGGAGGAAGCCCACAGTCACCCCTCAGCATGTTTAGAAAACTCCAACTTAAGCTTAGCATGAGTCGGCTCACCTCATCCTCTCTGTGCCCAGCCCGGGCCCTGGGGCACGGCCTCACCAGGACAGGCCCCTCACCTGCCTGCCGTCCTGTCTGAAAACCCGCCACTCAGTCAATTCTTTGTGTCTGGTTGCCCACCACAAGGTACAAAACTGGCTGAACACTGGCTTTATCCCCTTTAATTCTCGGCACAGTCAGGCGGTGACTTGACTCTGGGTCCCAGCCAGCCCTAGTCTGACTTTAATCCCTCTTAAAGACTAATGAGCTGTGACCTATTTTGTTTTGGTTTTTCACTATTGCTGATGCTGCTGCTTACCTTGCCCCTGGCAAGAGATAGCAACACAGTGTATAATAGTGCCTCCCTTATCCAGAGGTGAGAGGCTATAAAAGAAAAAGAAACACTCAGGAACCAGAGGGGAAGTTAACATTCACTGAGTGCCAACCAGGTGCCAGGCACAGCTTCAACTCTCTAAACAATCTGCTGTCCATCTCTGAGTGAGGAAACCAAGGACTGAGAGAGGTGCCTGCCTGAAGTCACACAGGGCACGGACACCAAGCTGTGGCTCCCGCTGGAGCCCCCTGCCCACAGCCCTGAGCAGTGCAGCTGGTTTACAGATAACAAGGCCAAGGCTGGGAGAGGTCAAGTGACTCTCCCAAGGCCACACTGCTGGTGAGGGGCAGCAGTCTTAACTCAGAGCTCCTGAACCCTACCCCAGGCACTCATGCCTTCTTTGAAGGATACTGGAGGGCTGCTATTGACTCCTCAGGGGGGCAGCACTTATGTAATTTGCTGACCACTTAGTTGGCAAGCCAAGGAGCTTGCTAAAACACAAGATGGGAGAAAGAAGCGACCTCAGCTCCCTTGGGGTGGGACGTCCTGGTATATGCAGTTTGGGTTCTGGGAGGAAGCCCACAGTCACCCCTCAGCATGTTTAGAAAACTCCAACTTAAGCTTAGCATGAGTCGGCTCACCTCATCCTCTCTGTGCCCAGCCCGGGCCCTGGGGCACGGCCTCACCAGGACAGTGTCTTGGGTACAGAATAAGGACAAGGTCAACATTCACACCTGCAAGCTCTGGAAACTCCTGAGGAGGCAAGATGGGCTGACTTCTGGAGCCTTCTCTTCTGTTTCCTAAACTCTCACCCTAGCCCTTTGGGTCTCTTCCTTGAAGCCCCTTCCCTGGTCTTTCCCCAGCTGAGCACCCCTCCATCTAGCACCTCCCATCCAATCTGTGTCCCCACAAAGGCGTCCCTCAGTGAGGCCTCCCAGCTTACAGGGCTCATCAGAGCCGTTAGGCCCATCATCCCTTACAGAGGTGGAAACTCCCCGAGGACAGGACTGCTTCCTCCCCCTCTGACAGGTGTCTGCTATTTGTTTCATCTGCACTGCTGCCCTCCTACTGCCAAGGACAAGACGTTTGGATCAGGAAATTCAAGAGAAAGAGATGCGTTCTGATCCCAGTTCTTCATTCCCAGTCATGTCCAGGAATGCCCGGTCACCACGGAGTTTTTCCCAACAGAAGAGGAAAGAATTCTGTTGCCAATGATGCAATGTCACCCTCCACCCTGTGGGCTCAAGGCAAGTCATTGCGGTTGAAACTGGCAGGAAGAAAAACAGAAACAGGCAGCTCTGATGTCAGATTTCAGAACACCTCAGCCCCAGTGTGGGTGAAGCACCCCTCACATCAAATGCACAGCCCACACTTATGCTTTGGACCCCAACACATAGGCCTTTAACCTCAAAAGCTCTCCTCCTCTCCCTCCTGCAAGGCCCCAGGACTTGATCTTCTTGCCTCTCTTCTGCAGCAACTCCATCCCCCTTCATCCTTGGGGTTTGCAGCAATCACTGTTGGTCACCAAACATCTATTGGTCTCCTCCCCATCCTTTCTCTTTTTTAGCAAACTCCACCTTCCATGAGGAAAGTTGAAAATGTCAAAGACATCTCAAAAGTTCCTTTGTGCCTACAACTGGGCCAATGGACCTGGTCTGAAGGGCTGTGAAGGAGAAAGACTTCTGGAGAATTTAGGAAAAAGATTTTCTGCCTTGGTAAGGAAAAGACTTGGGGTGTGGGGCTGGGGATGGGGGAAATACCTCCTTCTTATGTTAATGGTTGTTGCTGAGGGAACTATACTTAAGGCTGCTGGTGAGGGGAGCAAAAAGAATTACAAAGAAATTGGCATGGCTGAGCTGCAGAATTACCCAGACCAAGAACCCCTGACATCCAGGTTTCTTATTATGAGATAATAGGCTTGATTTATAATCCAATTTAAATCAGTTTTTCTGGTTCGTTTGGTTTTTTTTGCAGCCTAAAGGATCCCAGTTCAGTTCAGTCACTCAGTCGTGTCCGACTCTTTGCAACCCCATGAATTACAGCACGCCAGGCCTCCCTGTCCATCACCAGCTCCCAGAGTTCACTCAAACTCACATCCATTGAGTCGGTGATGCCATCCAGCCATCTCATCCTCTGTTGTCCTCTTTTCCTGCTGGTACAAATTTCCTCTTCCCAAGACTAATCATAGAGACAATCTCCAGCTCCCCTCCTTGTAGCTGCCCAGAAATCAGAAGTCCCAACCAGACACTGTCCAGCCACAGGGCCAACTTAGGCTGAACTCCTGCCTCCCATCTATATCACTAAGAGAAGAAGAGGTAGAGGAAATATCAATATCTGGAAACCTGGACATCTGGAAATCAGATCATCAGATCCCAAAGAGAGGTCAAGAGGGAAAAGGTAGAGAGAAATGAGGTCCCAGTTATCCAGCTGGCTTTTTCACTGATGCAGCTTAGTACGCTGTTTCTGCTATCTTTGAAGTAATGTAAAGATATTTCTACTATCTTCTAGATGTGACCCCCTGGGACTTCCCTGGTGATCCAGTGGTTAAGCATCCACCTTCCAAAGCAGCTAGCACAGGTTCAATCCCTGGCTGGGGAACTAAGACACCGCGTCGCAACTAGAAAACCCGTGCGTCACAACTAAGATCCTGTGCGCCACAACTAAGACCCAACGCAGTCAAGTAATTAAACAAACAAATAAAAATTAAATTTTTTAAATGTGACTTCCTCCTTCTGTAATTTCCTCTTTCATACTAGCTCAGTGCTTTTCACCATATCAGTTTCAACTCCTCCCACCTTTGCACTCAAGGCCTCCTTGTATTCAAGAGCCCACAGCACTGCCCTGGTGGGACGGGTCTCACAGTCCCCACTGCACACCCTCCTTCAGGCTGCACCTTCCTCCCT
>SJYC01104956.1:0-26916 GCA_006408675.1 Madoqua kirkii
GGCTGTGAAGGAGAAAGACTTCTGGAGAATTTAGGAAAAAGATTTTCTGCCTTGGTAAGGAAAAGACTTGGGGTGTGGGGCTGGGGATGGGGGAAATACCTCCTTCTTATGTTAATGGTTGTTGCTGAGGGAACTATACTTAAGGCTGCTGGTGAGGGGAGCAAAAAGAATTACAAAGAAATTGGCATGGCTGAGCTGCAGAATTACCCAGACCAAGAACCCCTGACATCCAGGTTTCTTATTATGAGATAATAGGCTTGATTTATAATCCAATTTAAATCAGTTTTTCTGGTTCGTTTGGTTTTTTTTGCAGCCTAAAGGATCCCAGTTCAGTTCAGTCACTCAGTCGTGTCCGACTCTTTGCAACCCCATGAATTACAGCACGCCAGGCCTCCCTGTCCATCACCAGCTCCCAGAGTTCACTCAAACTCACATCCATTGAGTCGGTGATGCCATCCAGCCATCTCATCCTCTGTTGTCCTCTTTTCCTGCTGGTACAAATTTCCTCTTCCCAAGACTAATCATAGAGACAATCTCCAGCTCCCCTCCTTGTAGCTGCCCAGAAATCAGAAGTCCCAACCAGACACTGTCCAGCCACAGGGCCAACTTAGGCTGAACTCCTGCCTCCCATCTATATCACTAAGAGAAGAAGAGGTAGAGGAAATATCAATATCTGGAAACCTGGACATCTGGAAATCAGATCATCAGATCCCAAAGAGAGGTCAAGAGGGAAAAGGTAGAGAGAAATGAGGTCCCAGTTATCCAGCTGGCTTTTTCACTGATGCAGCTTAGTACGCTGTTTCTGCTATCTTTGAAGTAATGTAAAGATATTTCTACTATCTTCTAGATGTGACCCCCTGGGACTTCCCTGGTGATCCAGTGGTTAAGCATCCACCTTCCAAAGCAGCTAGCACAGGTTCAATCCCTGGCTGGGGAACTAAGACACCGCGTCGCAACTAGAAAACCCGTGCGTCACAACTAAGATCCTGTGCGCCACAACTAAGACCCAACGCAGCCAAGTAATTAAACAAACAAATAAAAATTAAATTTTTTAAATGTGACTTCCTCCTTCTGTAATTTCCTCTTTCATACTAGCTCAGTGCTTTTCACCATATCAGTTTCAACTCCTCCCACCTTTGCACTCAAGGCCTCCTTGTATTCAAGAGCCCACAGCACTGCCCTGGTGGGACGGGTCTCACAGTCCCCACTGCACACCCTCCTTCAGGCTGCACCTTCCTCCCTTTCTCGCCCACCCACGGGCCTCCACCTGCCAAACTCAGATCACGTCTCACTTGCTGCCCAAAGCCTCCCAAACCAGAGTAAACCTTCTGACCTCTTCCTTCCACAAAGGCTTCAGACTTTATTTCCTCCAACACATCATTCAGCCTGTATGTCACAGGCGTCATCATTTAACTGCCATGAACCTTACTGCCTGTCACAAAAACCAAGACCCCACTCCCTAAGCCATGTCCCCAGAGGGCAGCCGACACAAAGGTCACCCTGGCTTGTAGATTCTCCGATTGGTGGGAGCCGGCTCTGCCTGCCTCAGTTCTGACTCCAAGAAGGACAAGTTCACAGAGGCTTTATTTGTGAGCAACATGTTCTCCAGAAGCATCCCAGCACAGGTCCAGCCTGCCATCTCCAAAGAGCACAACCCGTGTCAACAAAAAGGGGCAACTTCTCATGTTTTCTAGTCACAGGTCTTACAATATCACCCAAAACACCAACTCTGACCATTTCACATTTTTCCAGCACTTATCTCCAAAATATTTTGGGCCTTTATATATTTCTCTCAACCAGAATCTATAAATCAAAATACCTGGCAGTCCAATAATTAAGACTCTGGGCTTCCACTGCACAGGACTCAAATTCGAACCCTGATCAGGGAATTAAGATCCCATGTGCCATTCAGGACAGCCAAAAAATTAAATTTAAAAAAATACGAGAAAGATGTTTATTAAAAATAAATTTTTTTAATAAATAAATTGGAATTTCCTTGGCAGCGTAGGGCAGTGGCTAAGACTGTGGGTTTGCTCCCTGGTTGGGGAGCTAAGATCCCACATGCCTGGCAGCCAAAAATCCAAAACATAAAAGCAGAATATTGTAACAAATTCAATAAAGACTTTAAAATACTAAAACCACCTTAAAATAAACAAAGAAATAAGTAAAACATCTAATTTGCTTCTGTTGCCTCCCTGTCCCCTGCTACCTCGCCCCTGCCCGGCCTGCCCTCTGTCCCCCAATGCCACAGCTGTCCAAAGCCCTCCCCAAGATGCCTGCAAACTACAGGAGACTTTACATCCTCACGCTTATCTCTGCTCTGGACACTGTTTTCTGAACTACCTCTATGAGTAGTATGTAACAATGAGTTACACGTGAAATTTAATCTTTTCCTCAATTTCCACCTAAAAGAAACAAAGACATACAAAGGACCCACGTCTGCTTCCACCAGCTTCCAGCAAACTACTCCCCACCCTCTTTCCTGTGTGTGTTTGTGTACACACACGCGCACACATGCGCTAAGTCACTTCTGTCGTGCCGACTCTGCGACCCCATGGACCGTAGCCCATCCTCTGTTCATGGGATTCTCCAGGCAAGAATACTGACGTGGGTTGCCACGCCCTCCTGCCCCACCCCTCTCCCTGAGACCCCTAAATGGGAATGACTTCCCTCCTTCCCCCACTCCTCTTATTAGAGTAACGCTGCTGCCCTCTCCTGGCCTATTTCAGCAAAGGCCCTGGGCAGCTCTGCGGTCTGTCCCCTTTGTCCTGCCTGCTTCTCTGAACCGAGAGGGCTGATGTCCCCACCCCTCACATATACCATTCCCCACAGCTACTGCTCCCAGGAGTCAAGGACACATCCTTACCTTCTTGGCATCAGGCTGGAAGGGCAAGGGAGAGACCCAGGGGCCTTATCCTTACCATTAGACCAGTGATTCGCGTTCAGGGGCTGTCTCCTGCTCAGAGCAGGACTTGGGTCTCCCCTCCTTTAACTGGGAGCTTCCTGGGGGTCATTCTATGACTGGGGGCTAGCCCCTACTTCTCCTAGCTTCCTTAGGCAGGTGAGAGCAAGCTCAAGGAACAGAGTGGCTGCAGGCCAGATCTCCAGCTGCAGACCAGGGCAGACACAGCAGCTGAGCTTCCAGATGGTGAGGACAGACCAGGGTCACCTTGCCCTGAACTTTGCTGAGATACAGAGGGTCGAAGTGTGTTGATTTTTTTTCCCCTCAGATATTAATCCCATTATTAAAGCACTATTTTAACTTTTTAAAACATAGGTGCTTGCATGAGCTGGATGAATATATAAAAAAGGAGGAAACACTAGAAAATCAACACAGCCTGGGAGTGGATCATGACATAAGCTCCTCCCTGACTGCTGCTGTGGTTCTCGCACCCGTCGCCCATGAAGGCAAGCGATGAGCTCACCTCTCCCCAGGCCCAGGGCCTTTATTGCCCGCATGGCTGGCGCTTCACCCCTACCTACCTTCCATCACCCCCTCCTGTATCCTTCTAGGTTCCCCACACAACAACTGGCCACACAGGCCAGGGCAGACACAGATACTGGGGATCTTAGAGGGCCCTCAGCAAGAAAATTGAAAGTGTTAGTCACTCAGTCGTGTCCTGCTCTTTGTGACCAGCCTGCCAGACTCCTCTGTCCATGGAATTTTCCAGGCAAGAATACTGGAGTGGGATGCTATTTCCTTCTCCAGGGGAATCTTCCCAACCCAGGGATCGACCCCCTATCTCCCGCATTAGCAAGTAGGTTCTTCACTAGCACCACCTGGGAAGCGCTTTATTTTCCAGTGCCACCTCCTTTTTTATATATTCACTCAACTCATGCAAGCACCTAGACTTTTAAGAGTTAAATGGTTCAGAAAAACTTTCGACTGTTCACCACCATGCTATGCTTGTGGCTTATGCTTCTCTTACTCCAGGCACTGGCTTTAGACATTATCTGCTGAGTGCATACAATAAACAATAAAAATTAACTTGCTTTTTTTTTTTTACTTAAAAAAATTTTTTTTTCTCTCAGGGACCTAATGTGGCACCTCCTGCAGTGGAAGCCGGGAGTCTTAACCACTGAATTGTCAGCGAAGTCCCTAACTTGCCTTTTTCCTACTTCCTAACTCTTCTCCCTGTCTTCCTCCCAATGTTGAGAGTTAAACTATCACTCCAGCTCTTCTCTTGACTACCTGTGCAACTTCTAATAAGAAATGGCAGGTCCCCTCTGTTTGCTTTCAGCCAGTGCCTCTTACCTGTCCCTCTTAAAGATGAACTTGTCAGCACCTCGGCCTCCCCCGCAGTCACCTCCCCCTTCCTTCTCCTCCCATCTTCTGTCTTATACTATTGTGCAAAACATTCATATTCTGCTCTGAGACTGTAATTAAACCTTCAGGCTCTGTTTATAGATTTAGTATAAATAACAAACCAAAGCACAGGGCTTACATTGCTATGGCAACATAATTATTGTTTACTCCACAGCCGGAAGTTGCTAAGATGACTCTGTTTTATCTAATGGTCCAGGGTCACTCTCCTGGTTTCTTATAGGACAGACCTGGCATCAGAGTTAAATAAAGTCTTCTTTTCTTTCATCCTGTCCATTGCTCAAAATCATGCCACATTCTAGGTTGCTTTTTTTCTGGACTGTGACTTTCTTGTTATTTTCTATTTTATCTCAGCCACTAATTGCTTTAGATTTTTTGTTGTTGTTGTTTTCCTCTTGTTAAGAAAAGGCAACTATGGGACTTCCAGGGTAGTGAAGTGAAGTGAAAGTCGCTCTGTCCCGTTGTGTCCAACTCTTTGTGACTCCGTGGACTGTAGCCTGCCAGGTTCCTCTGCCCTTGGAATTCTCCAGGCCAGAATACTGGAGTGAGTAGCCATTCCCCTCTCCAGGGGATCTTCCCGACCCAGGGATTGAACTGGGGTCTCCTTCATCGCAGGCTGGTTCTTTACCAGCTGCACTTGTCGTCATCCAGTGCTTGAGAATCCACCTGCCAATGCAGGGAATGTGGGTTCAATCCCTGGTCTGGGAAGATACCACATGCCACAGGGCAACGAAGTCAGTGCAGACTACTGCTGAAGCCCACGTGCCTGGAGACGGTGCTCTGCAGCACGGGAAGCCGAAGCAATGAAAGGCCTACACGCCACCACAAAGAGTCATCCCTGCTCTCTGCAGCTAGAGACAGCCCATGTAGCAATGAACAGCCAGCACAGCCAGAAAGAAATAGATACAATTTTTTTAAAAAAGAAGAAATTCCAGGGAGCTTGCTCATTTTCTTTAGGGAAATGCTGGGTCCAGACAGCTATTGCTCTGCAAGTAGGTAAAGGAAGAGAGGAGAGAGGTGTGACTGCTCTGGATGCCCACAGACTTTCAGCCAACTCTAGCCATGCCAGCCCCCTACTCATTCCCATCCTCCATGGCCAACTCATCCTGAAGTCTCCCTGGTACTCCAAAATGCACATGAGTTTCCAGTTTCACTCCATTCCCTTCCTGGCATCATATTCTATCTGAGGCTCCCTTCACTCAACCAACATACCTCCTTCAATTTTCCATCTGTTGTAAATTTTCGAATCTCTGACTCACTGTCTGATGCATCTCACATCACCTTTCCTGCTATAAGCTTCCATCCCTTTTTCCAATGGAATCTCTGGAGAGAGACACAAACACAAATCCTCAACCCATTATTTGGAGCCAAATACCATTATGATTCATTTACTATGTTCTCTTCCAGATTTTTTTCTAACCACAAGTTTCCAGTTCACGTTCCACAGCATATTAATTTCACAGGAGATTAAGTTTTCTACAAAGAAGAGAAAAAAATGTAGGCAGATCACTTTGGGAAAAAATTCCCTCTTAGAAATTTATAGTTACACATTAACATGATGTGTGGGTCAGTGTTCAGAATTGCAAGCAATGGGAACTGCCTCCAACCGATTTGAACAGGAAAAGATTTTAGTCAAATGATGTTAGACATTTGACAGATTCACCAAGAAGAGTAGGGGATGAGAGCTTACGGACTAGCGAAAATGGGCAAGAATAAACAAAAGTCACACAAACACAGACGTAATTGTGCCGCAGTAGCAGTCTGGCAAGGACCTGCGTGGTCACGCTGAGCTCTGGGCTGCGCAGCCATCACGGGCACTGGCAAAGCTGCTGCCCAGAGCCAGGAAGATTCTCCCTAACCCCTGATTCCTGGGGTACCCGGCCCCCCTCCCAACTTCCAGGCAGGTGCATCTCTGATTGATGCAGTTGTCAAGGAAGAGAGAAATTAAGTGTATAACTGGAATCTTGAGCTTCTACAATGGAAGATGGATTCCACTTCATCAGATGAGATCTTCCCCACACATAAAATGGAAATCCAGGAGCTGGGCGGCCAAAATGAAAAATTATCTGCTTCCCATATCCAACAAGGCTCTGAGAAGCCTCGCAAAAAATAAACCCTGGCTGATAAGGTTTCACTTAGGCTCTCCTCACCTTGCAGTACCACATCTCCTTTTCTAGAACAATTATTAACATCTCACAGAAAGTAATACAGGAGATGCTGTTACATCTTACATATACTTAAGAGTATACGTTACCTCTTACATATACTTAGAGTAATATCAAAATTGGAAACATACTGAACACATAATTTTGTATTATTTAATGTGCAACAGTATATAACAATATATATGTTAACAGGGCAGGGTTAATACACTTCCCTTGTTTCTGCTTTCTTAAGCTCTCCTTTTTTATACTTTCTTGCTCTTCCTTTGATTACTACTTTCGTTACATGGATCATGCTTTATTTCATCCTAGTTTCTCCAGTTACTTGGAAAACATGTGTTTCACTCTCCATTTTTCCTGTGGATACTTGAAAAAAAATTTTTTTAACTTTCTACAAATATTATTCTAATCTTGAAAGTCAAGAATAAAATTATATACTTTCATTTTCTTCATATAATATAAAGAAATGTATACACTTTTGCTTTTTCCAAATCCACTTTCTATTTAATGTTAATATGTTTTACAATTTAAATTTCAATTGTTGCCAAAAAATTATTATGTTTACATTGTATTTTTCCTTGAAATAATTATTTTTAAGCTTACTTTTAAAGTTTAGTGGAACAGTAAATTAATAATATATTTTATTATTATATTTTGGACCTAACTATAAGTTAAGTGGCTTTATTGATTTATTATTAAGAATTCTAAGCCACTAAGTTCTTCATTTGGATTCATCTTTTGGTTGGGGTCATACTTCCAGTAATTTATTGCAAAAAGAGAATATAATCAGTATATTTACTTCCAGAAGAGAATATAATTAGATCACTTTGACCTTGGCAGGTCTGAGAATATTTTTCTGATGCCTTCACAGATGGCCAATAATTTAGTTATAAAATTCTAAGTCAAAAACTTTTTCCCCACAAAGCTGAAGATTTTGCTCATTTGTGATCCTTATGAGTAAATTCTGAGAAGTACAAGACACTCGAATTATTTCTTTCTAGACAACGTTTTCCCTCTTATAATCCAATAACTTTTCCAGAGCATGTCTAGACGTTTCTGCCTTTATAAATTTTGCATGGATTGCAGTAAGCCCTCCTCCTACACATTCTTGTATCTTTTTTATCCCAAGGAGATTTTCTTTCTTTGTGTTGTACGTAATTACTTCAGCTCTCTTTATTCTGCCCTCTTTCTCAGGAACAATCATCACTACATGGGACAGTGCTGAGATTAAATATCCAGGTGTGGAGTCAGGCCCATCTGGGGTCACACAAGCTCTGTGATCTTGGGCATGTTTATTAATCTTCCTAAAGCTGTTTCTTCATGTGTGAAAACAGGTGACAATACCTTGCAAGGATTAAATATGATGCTTATAAATGGATTAGCATGATGACTGGTACCTGAGAAGTATCAGGTTGCAAGATAATTGTCTTCTTGTTCAAACTCAAGTAGAAAGAAAGGAAGAGCAAGGTTATGATTATAACCTATTTGGATTCATCTTTTGGTTGGGGTCATACTTCCAGTAATTTATTGCAAAAAGAGAATATAATCAGTATATTTACTTCCAGAAGAGAATATAATTAGATCACTTTGACCTTGGCAGGTCTGAGAATATTTTTCTGATGCCTTCACAGATGGCCAATAATTTAGTTATAAAATTCTAAGTCAAAAACTTTTTCCCCACAAAGCTGAAGATTTTGCTCATTTGTGATCCTTATGAGTAAATTCTGAGAAGTACAAGACACTCGAATTATTTCTTTCTAGACAACGTTTTCCCTCTTATAATCCAATAACTTTTCCAGAGCATGTCTAGACGTTTCTGCCTTTATAAATTTTGCATGGATTGCAGTAAGCCCTCCTCCTACACATTCTTGTATCTTTTTTATCCCAAGGAATTTTCTTTCTTTGTGTTGTACGTAATTACTTCAGCTCTCTTTATTCTGCCCTCTTTCTCAGGAACAATCATCACTACATGGGACAGTGCTGAGATTAAATATCCAGGTGTGGAGTCAGGCCCATCTGGGGTCACACAAGCTCTGTGATCTTGGGCATGTTTATTAATCTTCCTAAAGCTGTTTCTTCATGTGTGAAAACAGGTGACAATACCTTGCAAGGATTAAATATGATGCTTATAAATGGATTAGCATGATGACTGGTACCTGAGAAGTATCAGGTTGCAAGATAATTGTCTTCTTGTTCAAACTCAAGTAGAAAGAAAGGAAGAGCAAGGTTATGATTATAACCTCACGTTTGCTTCATCTTAATTTTGCACTTGATATTTAATCCACAGTGCTTGGAATAATTGTGTTTTTAATTTTTCCCTCTGTTAAGAGTGTTAAGATGTTTCAACACTTTTATATAACCCAATAATTTTTTTATAATGTGAATAATTTCTAATTTATCTGTGTGCAATGAAGATATTCAGGGATTAGCATGAATTTTTAAATAAGTATTCTTTTTAATATGTATTTGTCTGTACCAAGTCTTAGTTGCGGCATATGGCATCTAGTTCCCTGACCAGGGATCAAACCTGGGCCCCCTGCATTGGGAGCTCTGAGTCTTAGCCAGTGGGCCACATTATGGAAACTCCTAATGTGAATTACGTTTAATAATATAAAAAGCTAATCTATGTGGTAGATGCTACAGCTCTGGAGTAAGTTTGGGATTTGTTGCTGTTGATTTGTTGTTTGTTCTGTCCCCCTGTACCTACCTCAGCCATGTTAATGGCCAGGCCTTCCATGAGGGACAGCTCACAATCCTATTAGACTACTTAACAGCTGCTGTTACTGCTACAATAATGTCACAGACCACTTCCAGGCTCCTCTTTCTGCTCTCTTACACCTTCTTCCTGCCCTCTGGTTCTTTGGGAATTGCATTCTCTTATGAGATATCAAAAGATAGGGAGGAACAAAAGATTCGGGGCTCTGGCTACCTCCGATGCATAGAGAGAAAAACAGGATTGCAAATACACGCTTAAAATAAAATAAACCTTTCAAGAGACTCGTCCACTTAATGATAACCCTGTGCAGCCAGAAGCTTTCCTTCTTGCCCATATTAGGAGAGAGGGAGGGGAATTACCCTTTCAAGGATCGCCATTCTGGGACTTCCCTGGTGATCTAGTGGCTCAGACTCTGCGCTTCCAAGGCTAGGAATGCAGGTTTGATCCCTTGTTGGAGAACTAGGATCCCATGCCAGCGGCCAAGGAAAACACCACCATTCTTCCAGGTGTCTGGCCCCCCACACACGTCCATGTGGCTGTTGGAGAATGAGATAGGAAGTTCAGCCAAGTTTTCAGACCCAAGGCCACCTTCCTGCTGAACCAGCCGATACTGGCCCTGATCAGCTCCAAGAGGCACCATCTCAGGGCCAGAGCTTGTTCTGAAACCTCAGTGATCTCTGTCTGCTCCTGCACTCCCGCCCCACACAGTCACCCTGGCTCCTTGGGAGTTCGGAGGTGCAGGGTTTGAGGTTTGGAGGAGAGGTCTTAGGGAAGGATTACATATGCATCCAAATCTTTATTTTCTTTTTAAAATGCAAGCACAAAAAACGTGACACCGATGTCCTTTCAGGTTCTGCACTAACTTAAAGCCACCAGTGACTCTGGTCAGCAGCCTAAGTAGTGGGAGGGCTTGGGGTATCACTCAGTGAAGCCAGAAGAGGGAAGACCACCAAGGGCCCCCAGCTCCATCTCCAAGCCCCTGCAGAGCAGACCCTTGAGGACAGTGGTTCTCAAAGTGCAGTCCACCAAACAGCAGAACCAATAGCCCTTGGGAACCTGCAATAAATGCAAATTCTCAGCCTCACCAGACCTACTGCGTTAGAACCTCAGATGGTCCTGCAAATGTGCATTAACAAGCCTTTTGTTGGGGAACCAGACCGGAGCCATGGCAGGCTCAACAGGTTGCACTAGGCCTAGATTTTGAATTCTTGTAAACCTGGGTCATGATTCCAGGAGACTACCCTAGCAGGGCCCCACTCACCCTAGGATGAAGGGCCTGAGCTACTCCATCTTGTAAAAGAATTCCATCCTGCAAGGTCCCAGGCAAAAGAACTTTGGACATTACCCAGCCTAAGCCCACTACCCATAGCCAATCAACCCTCAGATTACCTAACCTAGCCCCACTGTACACGAGCCAATCGGTCACTAGGCTAAACCTTCTGATTTTACGTTCAGGAGCTGTGATTTACCTTGGAAGTAAAAACCAATCAAGAATCTACACACAAATCCTATGGATGGAAGTAACCAACCAGTTATCTGTCAACTTCAACACCCCCTAAAGTGGCCAATCAGTTGTCCTCCTGCTTGAACACCCCCTCTTGTACCCTTTTACCTGATTAAATTCTCTATAAAAGCAGTGCAGCCCAAGACTCGGGGCTCCCTCCCTATAGCCACTGCGTCAGTGCCAGGGGAGCCCTAGCTCGAGCTAGCAATAATCCCCTTTATGCTTTTGCATTGCCATGGACATCTTATTTCTCTCAGTTTTGGGGACTTGGACTTCGGGCATAACACCTTTCAGATGATTCTGATGAATGCTACAGTTTGGGACCCATGGCTCAGATAACAAATGTCTCCTCATGTTTTCACAAGCAGAAGAAACTCTCCTGAAAGAAGACAGGGGAGAGTGCTGCCAGACTTCCTCAGCCCTCCTTCTTCCTCATATTTCATACTTGTTGTCTGTAGAGATTGTGTCTTTCTCTCTACATCTATGGGGTCGCACAGAGTCGGACACGACTGAAGCAACTTAGCAGCAGCAGCAGCTACTTCCATGAAGGGTTTCCCAGGGGACACAGTGGTAAAGAATCCATGTCCCAATGCAGGAGACTCAGATTCGATCCCTGGGTCTGGAAGACTGCCTGGAGGAAGAAATGATAACCCTCTCCAGTGTTCTTGCCAGGAAAATTCCATGGACAGAGGAATCTGGCGGGCTACCAGTCCACGGGGTTGCAAAGAGTCAAAGCAACTGACTCGAGCAACTGAGCATGCACACACGCCTAACCTTCGTGAGTCATCCTGTGAGAACACGATGGTATCAGGGGCTGCAGCCCAGACCCCTTTTCAACCAGAAGCTCTCTTTGCAATCTCATGGCGAGTTTGTGGGATGGATCATGTTATCCCCACTTTTCAGCTGAGGAAACTAATTTTGAAAGAAGTTAACTGCCTTTTGAAAGTCCACCTCGCTCCCTTCTGCAGTGCCATCCAGCACGAGAACACTTGGGCATGTATCCCAGCCCTGCCACCAGCCCTGAGCCATGGGCCCTGAACTTCACTTGTCTGAGCCTCTGTCTCCTCATCTGTAAGGCAGGAGTACAGCTGACCTGCCCAGCCCATCTGCCTCACAGAGTTATTTGCAGAGCCAGGTGGGAGAAGACATTAATACAGTAGGTATCTCTTAATTATCTTTGACTGAATGTGTAGGTGGGGGAGGGGGAGGTGGACAAAAGACAGTGGCCCAAGGAGTTTGGGGTGCAGGGGCAGGGAGAGAAACCAGCAAGGATATAAGTTGCTATGACAGAGTGTGAATGTAGGGGTTCTGAAGGGACGTCTTATGAGGACTCTTCTGCCTGAAAAGAACAAAACTAAAAGTAGCTTCAGGGGCAAAAAACCTCATATCACTAGAGGACACAGAGAAATGCCAAGACTCAGATGATACCACCTGTTTTCTAGATGATGGATCCACTGAGGCCCTGTGTCTCTTAGAAAATCCCGTTCTCCCCTGCCTAGGAGGACTTCCTCCATGAGAAGACAAACAGCTTTTATCATACACATGTTGCAATCACAGGGAAAGAGAGCTTTCTTCCTCTAGCATCCTTCCCCCAGGAAAGGACCCCAGTTGGCCCAGTTAGGGTCACATGACTTAAAAGACTTGCTCCTTGGAAGAAAAGCCATAACAAACCTAGACAGCATATTAGAAAGCAGAGATGTCACTTTGTCAACAAAGGTCCGTCTAGTCAAGGCTGTGGTTTTTCCAGTGGTCACGTATGGATGTGAGAGTTGACCGTGAAGACTGAGCCCCAAGGAACTGATGCTTTTGAACTATGGTGTTGGAGGGGCTCAGACCATTCAATCCTAAAGGGAATCAACCCTGAACATTCATTGGAAGGATTAGTGCTGAAGCTGAAGCTCCAAAACTTAGGCCACCTGATGGGAAGAGTCAACTCACTGAAAAAGACCCTGATGCAGGGAAAGATTGAAGGCAAGAAGAGAAGAAGTGACAGAGGAGATGGTTTGATGGCATCACCGACTCAATGGACATGGGTTTGAGCAAACTCCAGGAGATAGTAAAGGACAGGGAAGCCCGGTGTCCTGCAGTCCATGGGGTTGCAAAGAGTCAGACACAAAAAATAATAAAGTCCCTTGGCCTGCAAGGAGATCCAACCAGTCCATTCTGAAGGAGATCAGCCCTGGGTTTTCTTTGGAAGGAATGATGCTAAAGCTAAAACTCCAGTACTTTGGCCACCTCATGCGAAGAGTTGACTCATTGGAAAGGACTGATGCTGGGAGGGGTTGTGGGCAGGAGGAAAAGGGGACAACAGAGGATGAGATGGCTGGATGGCATCATGGACTCGATGGACGTGAGTCTGAGTGAACTCCGGGAGTTCGTGATGGACAGGGAGGCCTGGCGTGCCGTGATTCATGGGGTCGCAAAGGGCCGGACACAACTGAGCAACTGAACTGAACTGAACTGAACTGAACTAAAATTTAACAGAAAAGAAGAGTCGGACACAACAGAGCAACTGAACAGCAAGGTCACGTGACCACCCTTCAATAGTCCTGTGACCAGGCTGACATCATCCACAAGAGCTGGATTTGAGGCTTGAAAAAAAGAGCATTCTGACCCCTCATTTGTGTAGTTTTGTTTTTATTGCAAAAGACTCCAAAAATTCCATCCCGCGAGACATTCCAGAGGATCTCAGGCTGGAAGCTGTTCTCTGAAGTTTTCCAGTTCCCCATCATGTTTTCAACTTGGTCACAGTGAAACTCCAGAGTGTCAAGATCAAAAACTGACCTTCAGAGAACCACAACACCTGGATCCAACCCCTAGTTTCAGGCACAATTTCCTCTTGGCTCTGAGCCCCATCTTGCTGTATCACTCCTGTAGCAAAGCCACACAGCATCCAGGTCAGGGTGGTCGTCGACCCTCATCCACCAGGTGTCTCCTCCATTCCAGGGCCGGGAGGGACTGGACACAGCAGGCCAGCCAGGGCCTGCAGCGTCAGGGGACAAGGCTGTCGGACCAGCCAACCTGCGTTCACACACCCACTGCGGCTTGTAGGAGTAAAGCGGTTATAACTGGGAGCAGAGCCAGAATGAAGTGAGAGCGGGGAAGGAAAGTTCCTCAAAAGGGGAAGAGATCGTGGTCAGAAAATGCCTGCGTGCGTGAATATGAAAGCAGCAAGCCCGCCAAGGGCCAACTTGCCTCCACAGGCCTTCATGGGGCATCTGGCCTGACTGAGCCCTTCTCGCTGGTCATGTGGTCCAGTATGACTCTCCAGCTCTGCGCAGCTGGCTTCCTACACCAGCTCCATGAAGAAGAGTTTCCATTTCCAAGAACAGAGAGGGGAGGCTGTGGAATTTTGGGCCAGAGAACCCCAAGAGCTCATGAGTCAGCCATGAAGGCCCAGGTCCTGGGGCAGGGAGAAGGGGCTGACCCAGCAGAGAAAGAAGGAGAGGAGAACCTGGACTGGGGCTCGGAGGGGACAGGACCCTCTCTCCTGCCCACCAGGGCCACTCTCCAGGGCCCAGCTCAGGACTGAGTCGGTCCTCCCCACGCAGGGAGGGAGTGCAGATTGCCTGCAACCAGGCTGAGTGCGCTGGGGAGAGGGGGCAGCTGGCTAGGGAGGTGGGGATTCATCTCTGACTTTCTCCTCCAACAGCTGCCCAGCCCAGGAGATGGAAACTGGCTTTCCCTCTGGACTGAATTCCTCACGGCCTGTCTCTTCTCCTCCTGCTGCTTCCAGCCAAGCCTGAGCCCCGACCCCACCCTTAGCCGGCTGACGAAGCCACCCCTGGCCTCTGAGGAGCAATAACCCCAACAACTGTATTACTACCCGAGTGCAGACTCTCCTGCAGGCCTCATCATCTATTAATCTGTGTGCTAAGTGGGTCAGCCCAACTCTTTGCAACCCTGTGGACTGTAGTCAGCCAGGCTCCTCTGTCCATGGAATTCTCCAGGCAAGAATACTGGAGCGATTGCCATTTCCTCCTCCAGGGGCTCTTCCTGACCCAGGAATCGAACCCACATCTCCTGCACTGGCAGGTAGATTCTTGACCACTTGGGTTCCCATTAGCCTACATCGTCTCATTAAGCCTAACCCTGTGTGGTGGCTTCTATAATTATCCCTGTTTGGAGGTGAGCCAGTTGTGGAGAGAATACGCAGCTGTCCCCAAAACACACAACCAAGAAATGAGAGGGCCAGCGTTCAGGTTCCCGTCTACTCTGGGGATCCAAGCTGGGCCCCCTCGCTGCTCTCCTGCCACCTGATGGCTGACCCAGGAAGCTTCCTGGTCATCCCTTTATCCATTCCATAAACCCTAGAGTCAGTGTTGCTAAGAGAGCTCCCTAAAATGGAGCCAAGAGGCCACTGAGGGAGTAAGACCTATGCACGTCTCAGCCCATATGGAAACTGACCTTTTGACCTCTCATTGTCTTCACAAAGACATCCAGAGCATCTGCTTGACGTTCCAAGATGCTTATCGGACACTTACCCTAAAATAACTCAGGAAAGCCTATCCCTTAAGGACAGTACTTCCTGCCTTGTGCAGAGGACAGATTTGTGGCTTTTGTCTTTATGAGCCCCTGACTGTCTCTTCCTCAGAACATTCTTTCTGGTTGACCCCAATCTGTGCCTCCAGACTGCAGATCTTAAGAGCCCAAATGAAGTTCTTTGTTCTTTGAGGCCTTGATACTGATTGTTTTCCGGCAACCTTGACGTAACAGGATGTTTATTTAAAAAAGGAACTTTTTCAACTGTCTTCTTTTTAACTGAGGCTGAGGTCACAGGGTTAAGTTTCTACACATTCTAAAGAGAGGCTCTTGACCAGCTGTAGAGAACTTCCTAGGAAAGAGGTGAAGCAAAAAGGCAATGTCTTTACCTATCCCTCAATGGGGGGAAGGAAAGGCTGGGGTAAGTGAGAGACAGGAGGGTGGCAGGGTGGTGTGGCAAGGCTATTATCTGTTCCCTCCTGCACCCCAAAGAGGTAGAGGGCGAGGTGCTTCCCCTTCACCTTAGCCCAAGCGAGAGCCACTCAGGACATGGGCTGTGTCCTGCAGACACCCGAACCCTCCGGGCAAGAGGCCGGCTGCTCCAACAGCAGGTATGAAAAGATGCCTGCCAAGGGGTGAGATTCCCTCCCGCAACTGTGGGGCAATCGCTGGGGTCCTATGGCCACCCACCAAAGGGGGCCTGCCTCCAGGATGGAGGGACCCCAAATGAGGGCCTGCGTGGAGACTTCTGCTGGAAGAAAGCAGAGGAGAGAGAGGTGAGATGCCGTAAAGATCAATGAAAGGGGGTTCTGACAAACCCACAAAAGTCAGCCTCGCCCTGAGAGAGTCAGCATTTGAGCCCCGCCCATGAGAACTCCAAGGCCAGCTTATGCGTGCCTTGTCACCAAGACCTCTGTGACCCCTGTCTCTCCTGTCTCCGTCCCCCTAGAAGGGCCAGAGGTGACGTGGTGAGCAGGGAAGGAGGGTGAAAGGGTAGGTGTGCCCAGTGAAGAGGCCACCTCCCTACCCCACAACCCCCACCCCCATCCCTCTTCAGCCCCCACCAGGCAGGCCAAGTCTCTCAGTGGGAGAAGAGATGGGTCTCTGGACTCAGCTTTTCACTTCCTGAGAATTAAGAGCTGCAAGATTTCCTCTACAGATAGAGAAGAATGAGAAATCAGGTTTAACGGAGAGCGTTTGGAGGGAATAGAGATTCGTTTTCATCTATACTTCACTGAGTGCAGTGCATTCAATAAGCTGGCTATGTTTCGTGAATCACCTGCTCTACACCCCATACGGTGCTGGGAATGAGGGACACAGCAGTGACCACATCCCGGGTTCCCCGTGGTCCTTCTGGCATTTCCATGGGAGTGGGATTCCAGGTCTATGCCCACCACTGCGGTGTTTCCCCGCCACCCCTCAGCCATGTTTCTCAAAGGGTAACTCATGGATACCTTCTGCTCGGGATGTGCAGACTCAGAACCCACATGTTGAGCCTGATCTTGACTAATCAGTTCTTCCATCCCCCTGCCTCAGAGCTGAACTTGTTCTCCAGCTTCGAGATGTGTGGCTCCGAGTTCTATGTAAAAATTCTTGTGTAGTCCCCCATTCCTAGCCCTTTATCCCACAGCCTTCCTGACTGTGGAAGTGTGTTCATCCATCCAACAAAGATGTATGGGACACTTATTAGGTGGTGGGTTCTGTGCTAAAATAAAGGTGAGGATGACACGGTGCCTCGTTCTGAGTAGCTCCAAGTGTGAGTACTAGGAGAGGAGATGGAAGGAAGGGAAAATGAAGGAGAAGAGGCCTATAGACAGGTGTTTACACCAAGGTGTAGCAGGACTAATATAGACAGGTGAAGAGGTGCTATGGGAGTTAAGAGCAGAGAGCTAACATGTCACAAAGCAGGTAACACTTGAGCCTGGAGTGGGTTTCCCGAGAGACGGAAGAAGTTGCCTTGGCAAATCATGGGATGGACACGGCAAGATCTAGGGACCAGGGCAAGTGTCCAGCGTGTGTGCAGTGCTCCCTTCTGCCAGCAGAGGGTACTTATAAGGGCACCAATCCCATCCTGAGGGCTCCGCTCCCATGACCTCATCCAACCCAAATATTTCCCAAAGGCCACACCCTCCAAATAGCATCACATTGGGGATTAACATGTGAATTTGGGAGAAAGGAACATTCAGTCCATAGCAGAAGTCAATATAGGATTTTAAGCTACAGAATCAGCTTTATTAGCCAGAAAGACAAATTTGACAGCAATGTGGAAAACAAACCGGGTCTAACTCAATTTTTCCTTATTCTGTAAGGCTGCCCATTAGCAGAGCGGTGTGATTCAACACTAAAGAGCAAGGATCTGGCTTCTGATCAAGACATCTGGCCATCAGGTTCTCCAGACAATCTGCTGGCCTTTCAGGCTTCCCCGCATATAGGACCACGCTGAGTGGAAACTGAATGGTCAGCAGGGGGCACCAGAGGACTGGTGATGGGACTGTCTCAAGGCTGGTCAGAGCCTTCCCACCACGTGTTGAAAAGGGAAATCTTCCAGGTTCCAGACCCTGGCACAGCCTGATCCCTTGGGTTCCATCATTCCCAGCCTCTCCCACCCCTCACCCCAACCCCACTCTGACCTCAAATAAGAGATCAGAAAAGGAAGGAGGTGGGATTTTTTTTCCCCCAAATTCAGGGCAAACATGCACACATACTTTTTTTTTTTTAAGGCTCTTCCCAGTTTCTTAGGAAGGTTTTTTACTTACCAAACTCAGTAATTTCCTGATCAAGTCTTGGGTCATACTTTTGTGTGTTCTTAAACTAATGTTCTGAGCTGTGAGCAAGGACCCTTCTCAGAACATAAAATCACAAGCTAGAGCTGGGTGTGAGCCTCAGAACTAATTACAATCTGGTAATAATTCACACAACTGAAGCAACTTAGCAGCAGCAGCAATAATTCACACTCTTGAGAGTAACTCACAATTTAAATCTATATTTATTAATATATTTACCACAGGTGATCTGTAACTGGGAGGAGGAAAGGACCATCTAAAGGTCCAAAATTAAGGGACACCTGGAGAAGGAACTGGCAACCCACTCCAGTATTCTTGCCTAGAGAATCCCCATGGACAGAGGAGGCTGGCAGGCTACAGTCCACGGGGTTGCAAGAGTCGGACACAACTTAGAGACTAAACCACCACCACCAGCAAATATGGAACATCAGTAGGAAGGAACTGTGTGTCACCAGTAAAATGGAAAGTATGTACTTGTAGGAAAATTTGGTAAGAGGGTAGAAATGCCTGTCTTTTCTTTTTGCAGGGGAAGGAGTATGCACTAAAAGAGTTTGGACTCAAATAGCTATCATCAAAAAAAAAAAAAAAATCCACACATAATAAACGATGGAGAGGAAATGGAGAGAAGGGAGCCCTTCTACACTGTCCATGGAAATGTAAATTGGTACAGCCACTACGGAGAACAGTGTAGTGAAGAGAAGTCGCTCAGTCGTGTCCAACTGTTTGCGACCCCTCGGACACCAGGCTCCTCCATCCATGGGATTTTCTAGACAAGAGTACTGGAGTGGGTTGCCATTTCCTTCTACAGGGAACTTCCCGACCCAGGGATCGAACCCAGGTCTCCTACATTGTAGACAGACGCTTTACTGAGAACAGTATGGAGGTTCCTTAAAAAACTAAAAATATAACTACCTTGTGATCCTGCAATCCCACTCCTGGGCATATATCCAGAGAAAAACATGATCTGAAAGGATACGTGCACCCGTGTTCACTGCAGCGCTGTTGAGCAGGACGTGAAAGCAACCTAATATTCCGCGACAGAGGAACGGACAAAGAAGACACGGTACAGATGTACCACGGTGTACTACTCAGCAGCCATTAAAAATAATGAAGTAATGCCATGTGCAGCAGCACGGATAGATCTAGAGATTATCATACTGAGTGAAGTCAGACAGAGGAAAAGAAATATACTATGAGCAGAATCCGGAAAGAAATTATACAGACGAAGTTATTTACAAAACAGAAATAGACTCACAGACTTAAAGAAGGAATTTATGGTTACCAGGGATAGTTAGGGAATTGGGGGGCTGACTTGTATACACTGCTGTATTTAAAATGGTTAACCAACAAGAACCTACTGTATAACAGGGGGAACTCTGCTCAGAATTATGTAACAACCTAAATGGGAAAAGAATTTGAAAAAGAATAGATGTATGTAAATGAGTAACTGAATCACTTGGCTGTACACATGAAACTATCACAGCATTCTTAATCAACTATACTCCAATATAAAATTAAAAGAATTTTTTTTTAACTTTTTACTCATTCTTGGAGGCAAATGTAGTCTTTCTTCCCAGAGAGAGTGAAGGCAGGCAGAGGAGTATCCTGCTTGGTTGGGAATTTGATTGCTTGCTCATTTATTTTAAAGAATAAGTGATTTTAATGCCTGTTTTATATATTTCTGTATTCTGGTACATTGGGTAATTCTTAGGTACCAAACTATTAGCATTTTGTCAATATAGCAACATTAATTCAATATTTTTTAAACCTGAAACCGTAACCATTTTCATATTGAGATGTGCCTAAGAATTACCAGTTACATTAAAATTTCAACTCAAACAAAGGTTAACTCTATTAGAAAACATTTTTCTATACCTCCATAATCCACAAAAGGTGACAGAAAATGGCAATCAACATAGTAAAGAATAATTCTTCTTATCCCTGAGCAAAGGATGATGGACATTTTAGTACCAAAATTGATACCAGTCCCTCCAAATTATCATCCATATTCATATATGAAGTCAATAAGGAAAACAAGGGCTTCCCTGGTGGCTCAGATGGTAAAGAATCCGCCTGCGATGCAGGAGACCTGGGTTCAGTCCCTGGGTTGGGAAGATCCCCTGGAGGAGGGCATGGCAACCCACTCCAGTATTCTTGCCTGGAGAATCCCATGGATGGAGGAGTCTGGCAGGCTACAATCCATGGGGTCGCAAAGAGTCAGACACGACTGAGCGAGTAAGCACAGCGCAAGGAAGGCAAAGCAAACTGAATGTTTATTCTTTAAAACAGAAACTGTACCTTACAACAAACAACAAAGACAGGAGGCCCCGAAAACAAATTCAAAAGCATCTCAAATTAAGCAAGAAATAGGACTTCCCTGATGGTACAGTGGTTGAGAATCTGCCTGCCAACGCAGGGGACACGGGTTTGATCCTTGGTCCAGGAAGATTCCACATGCTTTGGAACAACTAAGTCTGTTTGTCACAACTACTGAGCTACTGAGCTCTGGAGCCCCCTCCTGCCTCGCCAAGCCACAGCTGCTGAAGCCTGCAGGCCTAGAGGCTGTTCTCCACAAGCGAGGCCGGCAATGAGAAGCCTGCGCAGGGCAACAAAGAATGGCGCCCTCCCCCACCACAACTTGAGAGGGCCCACACAAAGCAATGAAAACTCAGTACAGACAAAAAAAAAAAAAAGATTTTTTTTTTTAAGAAATGAGGTCATTAGGAGATGGAATCAGCTGCCCCTCGCCCCTCTCAGTCTAGATGAAGATGACAGTACCTTCAGTAACTGTCAAACTGTCCACAAAATTATATTCACAGCTCAAGGACAGCACCGTTGACGATGATTGCTTTTTTAAATTGTGTTCTTATGGTTACCACAATTACTCTAATTATCATCTATCACCATACAGAGTTATCACAATATTAGTGACTATGTCCTCTATACTGTATATATATCCCCATGGGGATATAATTTCACATTTGCTTTTCACATTTATTTTCACATTACTTCATTCACATTTTATTTTATTTATAATTTTCACATTTTATTTCACAACTAGAAGTTTCTACCTCTGAATCTCCCTTACCTATTTCATTCATCCTCCCCTGATCTCCCTCCCCTGGCAATCACCAGTTTATTCTGTCAGAGAGGAAGAAAAGTTCCCTGCCCTTTTCGGTTCTTCTGGCTGGTATGAGAATTAAATTGGCATGAGGCAGATTAACGGGAAAACATCAAAAGTTTAATAACATACATACACAGGAAAGTCCAGCCTCCTAGTGTGGCCAAAATTAATTAATTAATTAATGAAAGTCTACAAGCATTTACTATAGTTTCTACTGAAACAATTTTTTTCTACAGTTACCCTCATTTCTAAACAAGATAGCCAAGTTAAGACTAATGTATTTGCAAAATAAATTTAGTTTCATTAAACTTGGTCCGATTATTTAACATAAATCCAGCAAGAACAGCTATTGACCAACAGGCTCTTTTAAATCAGCTTGTTGAGAATTTTTCATAAGAAATCTCCAGATTGAACTTTTAAATGCCTCCGAGGTCAGGAAACCATGCCAACAACCTGCCATCAGATTTGCCTGTGATCCCTACAAATGTGGGTGAATTCCTCTCTGTTTGAGGTCCCCCAAATATCCTGAGGTTCTTGTGCCTGCCAGGAAGTGACTATTCTCACTCACCTGGTAAGACTGCTGGGAACCCTGTAAGGAAGGTTCCAGACTATTTTTCCAAGGGGCTTTAAGACTCAATAACATCAATATTAGCTCCTTAAAGCTGTCACATCTGATTCTATGCATGTTTCCTTCAAATATGATATTCCAGTCAAAGTCTTCATAAAATAACCAATGTTTCCAATTGTGTCCTATTACAAGGAGAACAGATTCTTAGCAAATATATTAAATAATTATATTGCCAGGGCTTCCCAGGTGGCGCTAGTGGTAAAGAACCCATCGGCCAATGCAGAGGGGAGACAAGATCCTTGGCTCAGGAATATCCCCTGGAGAAGGCCATGGCAACCCATTCCAGTATTCTTGCCTAGAGAACCCCATGGACAGAGGAGTCTAGCACGCTACAGTCCATAGGGTCTCACATGTCCTATCTATGAAGCTTGAAGCATTTACCCAAAAACATCAGAGTAAGATAATAACTGTCTATAAATGCCAGAAGACTTAAATGCCACATTAAAGATTTGATTACAATGCAATCGAAAAAGATAATTTGGTAATTTCTGTGACATACAACATTTTAACATAATAACTAGAAATTTAACTGATGACATAACAGGACATATCCAACTTTTAGGAATTTTATACAATTTCTAGCATATTTATGTTAATGACATTTATCCATATGATATAACCTGAGAAGATTTATCATTATTTACTTGATAATGTGCCACATGTAATTTAACATGATGAATGAGACTAATTAGTTTAATATCTCTTCTGGAGATGTTTCAGGGGCCCTTTGATTCTCTAAGGTAACGGTCAAAAGGGCTTTATTTAGAATTTGATTTGGGGAATTTTATCAAAGATTTTTTAAACACTTGGTCAAATAGGATCATAAGTCACAGTGAAACAATACTTATTCATTTAACCAAAGTTTCAGTAAAAGATTTCAAAGACAAATACAGAAAGTTATAACATTATTAATACTTAAAAGGTAAAGAAGTTTGTGCAATTTGTTACCAAAAACAAATCAATAGGGGATTCCCTGGTGAAATTTAACATGATGAATGAGACTAATTAGTTTAATATCTCTTCTGGAGATGTTTCAGGGGCCCTTTGATTCTCTAAGGTAACGGTCAAAAGGGCTTTATTTAGAATTTGATTTGGGGAATTTTATCAAAGATTTTTTAAACACTTGGTCAAATAGGATCATAAGTCACAGTGAAACAATACTTATTCATTTAACCAAAGTTTCAGTAAAAGATTTCAAAGACAAATACAGAAAGTTATAACATTATTAATACTTAAAAGGTAAAGAAGTTTGTGCAATTTGTTACCAAAAACAAATCAATAGGGGATTCCCTGGTGTTCCAGTGCTTAGGACTCAGCACTTTAAGTGCCATGGCCCAAGTTCAAAATAGATCAATATTCCAAGAAAATGCTCTCCTGTTATTAGAGAGAGAAAGCCATATTCTAATTCTGTATCAGCTTACTTCTATATTAAAACTCCTTCACTTAGTTAAATTCATTTTAATCTTAGCCACCTTGACCATATATAAAACTCTTTTTTCCAAGGTTTCATTTCCACAAATCTTCTATAATTTAATTCTTTACATTCAGAATTCTGTCCCATTCTCCTCTCTCTCTCAACCTCTGTTTGGTATAAAATTACTTTATTTTCCCTTAGCAAAATGCATTTCCATAACTTTATACTTTTAAAATTTCTTTGAGATGTGTATAAGAGACAGAATTACAATCTGGTAATAATTCACACAACTGAAGCAACTTAGCAGCAGCAGCAATAATTCACACTCTTGAGAGTAACTCACAATTTAAATCTATATTTATTAATATATTTACCACAGGTGATCTGTAACTGGGAGGAGGAAAGGACCATCTAAAGGTCCAAAATTAAGGGACACCTGGAGAAGGAACTGGCAACCCACTCCAGTATTCTTGCCTAGAGAATCCCCATGGACAGAGGAGGCTGGCAGGCTACAGTCCACGGGGTTGCAAGAGTCGGACACAACTTAGAGACTAAACCACCACCACCAGCAAATATGGAACATCAGTAGGAAGGAACTGTGTGTCACCAGTAAAATGGAAAGTATGTACTTGTAGGAAAATTTGGTAAGAGGGTAGAAATGCCTGTCTTTTCTTTTTGCAGGGGAAGGAGTATGCACTAAAAGAGTTTGGACTCAAATAGCTATCATCAAAAAAAAAAAAAAATCCACACATAATAAACGATGGAGAGGAAATGGAGAGAAGGGAGCCCTTCTACACTGTCCATGGAAATGTAAATTGGTACAGCCACTACGGAGAACAGTGTAGTGAAGAGAAGTCGCTCAGTCGTGTCCAACTGTTTGCGACCCCTCGGACACCAGGCTCCTCCATCCATGGGATTTTCTAGACAAGAGTACTGGAGTGGGTTGCCATTTCCTTCTACAGGGAACTTCCCGACCCAGGGATCGAACCCAGGTCTCCTACATTGTAGACAGACGCTTTACTGAGAACAGTATGGAGGTTCCTTAAAAAACTAAAAATATAACTACCTTGTGATCCTGCAATCCCACTCCTGGGCATATATCCAGAGAAAAACATGATCTGAAAGGATACGTGCACCCGTGTTCACTGCAGCGCTGTTGAGCAGGACGTGAAAGCAACCTAATATTCCGCGACAGAGGAACGGACAAAGAAGACACGGTACAGATGTACCACGGTGTACTACTCAGCAGCCATTAAAAATAATGAAGTAATGCCATGTGCAGCAGCACGGATAGATCTAGAGATTATCATACTGAGTGAAGTCAGACAGAGGAAAAGAAATATACTATGAGCAGAATCCGGAAAGAAATTATACAGACGAAGTTATTTACAAAACAGAAATAGACTCACAGACTTAAAGAAGGAATTTATGGTTACCAGGGATAGTTAGGGAATTGGGGGGCTGACTTGTATACACTGCTGTATTTAAAATGGTTAACCAACAAGAACCTACTGTATAACAGGGGGAACTCTGCTCAGAATTATGTAACAACCTAAATGGGAAAAGAATTTGAAAAAGAATAGATGTATGTAAATGAGTAACTGAATCACTTGGCTGTACACATGAAACTATCACAGCATTCTTAATCAACTATACTCCAATATAAAATTAAAAGAATTTTTTTTTAACTTTTTACTCATTCTTGGAGGCAAATGTAGTCTTTCTTCCCAGAGAGAGTGAAGGCAGGCAGAGGAGTATCCTGCTTGGTTGGGAATTTGATTGCTTGCTCATTTATTTTAAAGAATAAGTGATTTTAATGCCTGTTTTATATATTTCTGTATTCTGGTACATTGGGTAATTCTTAGGTACCAAACTATTAGCATTTTGTCAATATAGCAACATTAATTCAATATTTTTTAAAACCTGAAACCGTAACCATTTTCATATTGAGATGTGCCTAAGAATTACCAGTTACATTAAAATTTCAACTCAAACAAAGGTTAACTCTATTAGAAAACATTTTTCTATACCTCCATAATCCACAAAAGGTGACAGAAAATGGCAATCAACATAGTAAAGAATAATTCTTCTTATCCCTGAGCAAAGGATGATGGACATTTTAGTACCAAAATTGATACCAGTCCCTCCAAATTATCATCCATATTCATATATGAAGTCAATAAGGAAAACAAGGGCTTCCCTGGTGGCTCAGATGGTAAAGAATCCGCCTGCGATGCAGGAGACCTGGGTTCAGTCCCTGGGTTGGGAAGATCCCCTGGAGGAGGGCATGGCAACCCACTCCAGTATTCTTGCCTGGAGAATCCCATGGATGGAGGAGTCTGGCAGGCTACAATCCATGGGGTCGCAAAGAGTCAGACACGACTGAGCGAGTAAGCACAGCGCAAGGAAGGCAAAGCAAACTGAATGTTTATTCTTTAAAACAGAAACTGTACCTTACAACAAACAACAAAGACAGGAGGCCCCGAAAACAAATTCAAAAGCATCTCAAATTAAGCAAGAAATAGGACTTCCCTGATGGTACAGTGGTTGAGAATCTGCCTGCCAACGCAGGGGACACGGGTTTGATCCTTGGTCCAGGAAGATTCCACATGCTTTGGAACAACTAAGTCTGTTTGTCACAACTACTGAGCTACTGAGCTCTGGAGCCCCCTCCTGCCTCGCCAAGCCACAGCTGCTGAAGCCTGCAGGCCTAGAGGCTGTTCTCCACAAGCGAGGCCGGCAATGAGAAGCCTGCGCAGGGCAACAAAGAATGGCGCCCTCCCCCACCACAACTTGAGAGGGCCCACACAAAGCAATGAAAACTCAGTACAGACAAAAAAAAAAAAAGATTTTTTTTTTTAAGAAATGAGGTCATTAGGAGATGGAATCAGCTGCCCCTCGCCCCTCTCAGTCTAGATGAAGATGACAGTACCTTCAGTAACTGTCAAACTGTCCACAAAATTATATTCACAGCTCAAGGACAGCACCGTTGACGATGATTGCTTTTTTAAATTGTGTTCTTATGGTTACCACAATTACTCTAATTATCATCTATCACCATACAGAGTTATCACAATATTAGTGACTATGTCCTCTATACTGTATATATATCCCCATGGGGATATAATTTCACATTTGCTTTTCACATTTATTTTCACATTACTTCATTCACATTTTATTTTATTTATAATTTTCACATTTTATTTCACAACTAGAAGTTTCTACCTCTGAATCTCCCTTACCTATTTCATTCATCCTCCCCTGATCTCCCTCCCCTGGCAATCACCAGTTTATTCTGTCAGAGAGGAAGAAAATGTTCCCTGCCCTTTTCGGTTCTTCTGGCTGGTATGAGAATTAAATTGGCATGAGGCAGATTAACGGGAAAACATCAAAAGTTTAATAACATACATACACAGGAAAGTCCAGCCTCCTAGTGTGGCCAAAATTAATTAATTAATTAATGAAAGTCTACAAGCATTTACTATAGTTTCTACTGAAACAATTTTTTTCTACAGTTACCCTCATTTCTAAACAAGATAGCCAAGTTAAGACTAATGTATTTGCAAAATAAATTTAGTTTCATTAAACTTGGTCCGATTATTTAACATAAATCCAGCAAGAACAGCTATTGACCAACAGGCTCTTTTAAATCAGCTTGTTGAGAATTTTTCATAAGAAATCTCCAGATTGAACTTTTAAATGCCTCCGAGGTCAGGAAACCATGCCAACAACCTGCCATCAGATTTGCCTGTGATCCCTACAAATGTGGGTGAATTCCT
>SJYC01104957.1:0-28240 GCA_006408675.1 Madoqua kirkii
ACTGTATTTGGATTTTGGCTTTTATCTAGTTTAATAATCTTGGTCTTTACTCAATTATTTGATCCCTGTATATTTAAGTATATGGTTATGCCTACCATCTCTCTGCTTTTTTATTTGACCTACCTGTTTGGTTTGTTTTTTTTTCCTTTCTCGATTTTTTCTGGATTAGTCAAACATTTTTTATTATTCTGTTTCTCCCTCTAGTAACTTGTCCATGCATTCTTTGATCATTGCTATTATGACCACCCTAGAGATCACAACACATTCTTTCCCTCAATACAGTCTCGTACAAGTTATTACTTCATTTGCCTAATAATGGGCTTCCCTGATAGCTCAGCTGGTAAAGAATCCGCCTGCAATGCGGAAGACCTAGGTTCAATCCCTGGGTCAGGAAGATCCCCTGGAGACGGGAAAGGCCCCCCACTCCAGTATCCGGACTTGACTGAGCAACTTTCACTTTCATTGCCTAATAATGAGAGAATCTTAGAACACTCTAACTCCTCTAACCTCCATCCTGCCTTTGGCACTATGCTGCTGCTGCTGCTGAGTCACTTCAGTCCTATCTGACTCTGTGCGACCCCATAGACGGTGGCCCACCAGGCTCCCCCGTCCCTGGGATTCCCCAGGCAAGAACACTGGAGTGGGTTGCCATTTCCTTCTCTAATGCAGGAAAGTGAAAAGTCAAAGTGAAGTCGCTCAGTCATGTCCGACTAGTAGTGACCCCATGGACTGCAGCCCACCAGGCTCCCCTGTCCATGGGGTTCTCCAGGCAAGAGTACTGGAGTGGGGTGCCATTGCCTTCTCCGCCTTTGGCACTATAGTAGGAATGAATTTATTTCTACACATAATTTAACCCTGTAAAACATGACTATTATTGTCATTTATATTCTTGCATATACTTACCTTTTCATTGCTCTTTATTCTTTCCTGAAGTACAGTGTTCTGTCGGAGATCAATTTCATTCTGACTGAGCGGGTTTCTTTAGTGCAGGTCTGCTGACAACAGATTCTCATAGTTCTTATTTGTTTGAAAAATTTCACTTTATTTATAAAGGATGTTTTCACTGGATACAGAATGTTACATTGGCAGTTATATTCTTTCAACTTTAAGATGCCATTTCATTATCTTCCACTGGTTTTGTTAACAGGTCAACCGGCAAGTTTTATTATCTCTCTTTTGAAGATGATGTATCCCTTTTTTCTCTCTGGCTGCTTTCCAGATTTTCTCTTTCTTTGGTCTTTAATATTTTTCATCAGATTGGAAAATTCTTAACCATTGTTTCTTCAAATATTCTGAGGCCTCATTCTTTCTCATCTCTTCTTTAAGAACTCTGAAAGAAAAAAATATAGACCTTTCCATTGTGTCCCACACATCTCTTTCACTCTTTTCATATTTTCCATCCTTTTTTGTCTCTTTGTAGTTCAATTTGGGTATGTGCCTCAATTGTATTTCACTTTACTAGTCCTGTCTTCCACCCTGTCTAAGGTATATTTAACAAAATCTATTTATTGAGATCTTCATTTCAGGTTTTGCATTTTTTCACTTTATAACTTCTGCTTAATTCCATATACATACACACACATATATAATTATATGCACATAATTTTCTTATCTTTCTATATGATTTGTAGTCATATAAACTGTGTCTTGAAATGCCTAGTCATTTTTTTCTGAATGGCAAACTTTCCATATAACATTGTAGAGAGTTTATATGACTGTCATCCACTGAAGAGGGTTTATCCTTTTCTCTGCTAGGAAGAGAGTAGAGAATGAATCCCTCTAATTAGGTACTGTGTTGAGTCAAGGCTGAGTTGCAGCTTTTATAAAGCTTAGTCAGCCTCTGATTCACTCCTAGTAGGTCACCCTTCCGGGCCTCACACTGAGAGCCTGGTTTGTTCTTCAGGACCTTTGCCCTTCCACGTCTTAGTTCTTAGCATATAGAGACTCTGGAAAGCTCAGTTCTGAATTTAAGAGATTGGAGGCGGGCAGGGGGTGGGAGCGGGTTAGGTTTTCAATCTCCTGTCCACACCACCTCAGTCAGAATGAGAATATGAACTATGATTGGAAAAGGTTAGGCAGAAAGGACAGATAATGCCTGCAGTCCAAACTTCAGGGAAGTTTGTGAAGAGGGTGGACAAATCAGATAGCTGGAAGAGCATGCTTAATCAAGAGGGGTTTTAAAAGAGAGAGAAAAAGTACAAGAATCTAGAGAGAGTAAGGATGGTATCATGACTGGGGAGTTAAGAAGCTCTGGGAAGAAGAAGGCTGCTGGATCCTGAAGGCTTTGGTAAATGAAGGGAAAGGACTAGGAAGCTGGCGGAAGAGAAACAATGAGGAGCATCTGGAAGCATGAACAATGGACCGGGGGTATATGAAGGTAGGAAAATAGAAACAACTCTGCTTAGGACTTCAGGGTAGAGTGGGTTTTAATCTGAAAGATGGGGGTGACTGGAGAAGAAACAGATGTCAATGGGGATGGGCAAAATCAAGAGTTTAGGTTTGTATAGAGTTGTGGTCATCAACAGAGGAATGAATTCTAGAGTGCAGTGGGTTATCTGAAGCCATGTGCTGAATGAGCTTATCCAGGGAAAGGAGGCAGAGAGAAGGTCAAAGATGAAGATGTGAAACATGCCAACATTTAGAAGTCAGGATGAGGAAGGGAAGCCAGGGAGGTGGGGGGCTGAGGAAAGACAATATTTCCAGAAGGGAATGGTTAACCATGATGAAAATTCAAGTTAGAGGAGAATCAAAAAGTGATCTCTGAATTTGACATTAAGCTCTATCACAGTTCAGTGGAGTGGTAAAGACAATTAAATGCTTTCAGGGACTCCATAGACATTTCTTAAGGAAAGTTTTAACCAGTGGGGACAAGATGCCCCCCGACTAGATCAGAAAAGCTAGAATATGGTAGACTAACATTGAAGTTTCAGAAATTTGTTGACAAGGAATAAGTTATGGTGGCTCCAGTAGGGAAGAGAAAAAAATCACTGAAACCAAGAAGGAACTAAGAAAGCAGGGCTTTGAATGAAGGCACCAAACTAGGGATCTTTAATGAACAGAGTGGCTAGGTCAGTGCTGAAAAGAGCAGGGGTCACAGCGGCATCACAAACAGTGTTTAGGAACTTAGAAACTACATTAAGAGAAGTATAAAACAGCCTCCAGGTGACTGAGGAAGCTCTGTTCTCAGAGAATAGCAGAGTTTCCATTACAGCAGTAGAAAAAGACTCACCTGATACTGAAGTCCAAGTCCCGGAGGTTCCAGGTGGATGATGTACAAGACAGTCTGCACAAAGTTAAAGGGCATGTGATAGTGGAAGCTTTCCAAGTCAATCTCAGATGATGCAGGTGGAAGAGCTTGGGAAGGATGCTGAGGGTTCAGGAGGCCTCCGAGGCTTACAGGAGAAGTGATGGGAGGGTCCTGAAGCTGACCATGAGTGGAAAACTGGAAAAAAGAAAAACCTGCGTTTATGTTTTTGCCAAGACAGTATGGGTCTTCTTTAAGTAAAACTTGCAAGAAAGGAAAACATTACTAACAACCAATTTGATGCCCCTGAAGACAAACCCACAAAGGTTTCTGCCCTGGGTTCCCAAATGGGCTCATTATCCAGGCTGCTAGGCTGGATAGAGTGACCTAGAAAAGAATCACCTTCTGCAACAACAATGATCAACTTGTCGCTACTTTTTTTTTTAAGTCCATAGGTGTCGATCCTCTGCCGGCTAAGCTGTCCTATGACAAATCACATGACCAAGTGTGGGTCCTGAGCTGGGGGAATGTGCACAAGTCCCACCCAAGCCTCCAGGTATGTTGGGTACATGAAGGACAACACCCACCTGCAAGAAAGGACTCTCTCCCCAGCTAACCACATTTACCCACAGTATGTCCATGAAAGAGAGCAGGAAACATCCTCAGGATCACGCCTCTTACAGGCAATTAGCAGGGCATCTTCCACCAAGCCTGCTGCTAAAGACAACACTGATGGTGGATGGGATTCTGATGTCATGACAACCAGAAGGTGGCTCTTGGGCCCTGCCTAGCCCAGCCCCCAAACACTTGTCTCTTCTCAGCCAGGAGCTCCTGGGGCCAAGCAGGAATGAACCTCTGGACTCCAAAGGGAGCTAGGGCTTTCTCCACCTTGTGCTGCATGGGCTGGAGAATACTGCCAAAGCAGGCACCAGACAGTAAGGAAGCAGAAGGAAAAGCAGTGGCAATTTTGTTCATAAATGAAAGCACATTACTGAGTGCTCATGGAGTGCTGGGGCACAGGAAGGTTCAGTAATTGGACCCTGCTCCAACCTAGGTATATGTCGAGCCCTGCAGTCCAGACCCTGCACTGCACTGACTCCTCCTTGGGAAGAGCTTGGGCCCAGCACAACTGTGGGA
This sequence comes from Madoqua kirkii, assembly GCA_006408675.1. Classification (NCBI taxonomy): domain Eukaryota; kingdom Metazoa; phylum Chordata; class Mammalia; order Artiodactyla; family Bovidae; genus Madoqua; species Madoqua kirkii. The sequence goes on from SJYC01104957.1 coordinate 4,382, forward strand.
TCCCCTCGTCCACCAGTCAAGGAAGGTCAGCACCAACCTGTGTTGAGTGTGTCTGGCTCAGCCTTTCTCACCGAGGTACAGGAAACGATTAAGCCCTACAGAAGGTGATTTAAATACCTGTTCCCTCAATTTTCACGATGATGATACATACAACCATTCCAGATGCCCAGAAGTTAACTCAGCACATACAATGGATTCCTCAGGATATTAGGATTTATTCTCTCAGAACCCCAGTTGAGAAGGGCTGCAGATGAGTCAAGTTCACCTTTTTCCCAAGACTGGTAAGAGGCCAGGGGACACCCTGTCTACAGAAGCTTCCTCCTGGGGACTGGCCACCCTCCTGGGCCAGGGGAAGGACACTACTTCATCTCCTACACACCGAGACTACTGCCCCTCAGTGGACGCCATCAACACATCCTGGGCCCCAGCGAGTTGATGACAAATAGTAGTAATTCATTAGAGAACCTAGGAGTCAGAATAAGGTCGCTCAGAAAATTGGTTTCTCTGGCAGCTCTAAGAAAACAGGTAAGGAAATTCGAAGGGAGGGGCCACCGGAAAATATTTTTCTAGAGCTAAAAACTAACAAAAATGATTACCTAATTTAAAACTGCAGGAGATGAGTTGAAAAATGCATGGTTTCTACTGAAACTCAAATTAGTAGCCTGAAAGATAAAGAGCAAGAAAATCCTCAAATCACAGAACAAATATTAAGATATGAAGTCTCAAAAGACATTTCAAAGTCAAAAGTTTAGAAAAAAGTAATAGTTGGAATGGAGTCAAACATTCAATTTGGAATAAAATTTCCAATTTAAAAAAAGTACATCTTGTAGATTGAAAGTGATCCAGGTTAACATGATAAGAAAGAACACATCTCTGCTCTTCCTGGTAAAACTCTGGACTTTTAAGAATAAAAAATATTTCAAGGCAGAAAGAACAAGTCACCTATAGAAGAACAATCAGATTTCTCACCTGCAGCAGTAAAGACTGTGGCATTGTGCCCACATGCTACTAAAAGAAAAGGGTTGATATCCAAGGTATCATTTACCTGTCAGGACAAAATAAAGACCTAAGCATATGCAAGAATTCAGAGAGCATATCACGAAAGATAGCAGAAAAACAGCAGGTGAGCCAGAGCAGAGACATCGAGATGGAGGAAGATACAGAAGAGACAAGAGTAAGTAAGAAATCTAGAGAGGAAGGTCCAAAATTGAAACAAGATGGATGAGGAGAAACTTAAGTGTGAAAGTGAAGTCGCTCAGTCGTGTCCGACTCTGCAACCCCATGGACTGCAGCCCACCAGGCTTCTCGGTCCATGGGATTTTTCCAGCCAGGAATACTGGAGTGGGTTGCCATTTCCTTCTCCAGGGTATCTTCCCGACCCAGGAATTGAACCCAGGTCTCCTGCATTGTAGGCAGACGCTTTACCATCTGTGCCACCAGGGAAGAGAGGAAGGTCCAAAATTGAAACAAGATAGATGAGGAGAGACTAATATATAGTAAGTGCTAAATAAAGGCATTTGAATTAGGAAAGATGCACTGAAAGAGATATTCTGATACCAGGCTCTAAAGATGGTAAATTATTTCAGTAAAAGTAAAGATAGGGAGTAGGGGAAAGAGAAGGGAGTAAAAAGATTCCAACATGTCATCTTATGGGGATAAGAGAGGATACAGAAAATGTTCTTTGAAATTAATAGTTGAGATAGTTAACTATCTAGTTATTCCAAATGTGACAAACTGATTTCTCCTATTAAAAGCAAAGATGATGAGATTGGGTTTGGAAGGAAGAGAGGGAGAGAAAACTAGCTATAATTTGTTTACAAGAGGCATATAAAGTGATGATAGGTGGATGAAAAATGTTTGAGTATAATATTAATATCAGACAAGGTCAAATTAAGGTTACAAGCACTAAACAGCATAAGGAGAGACATCATGTGAAGATAAACAGCCAACAGATAGCAAACAACTAAATACATGACTCAAGAGTGATTAACAGTACAAGAAGAACTTGATTTTACTCTTGCCTTCATAGGGTAAGAAGTCTAGAAGACCTTTACACAAGTGATAAGTGCATTATCATTACAATTTAGACAAGTTAAAAAAATGCACTTAAATTGTACATGCCAAGGAGACAATATAATGACATGGGAAAAGTGAATAATATGAATAAGGAACTCGGTTTCATAAATATATAGAAAACCTTTCCTCTGCCAAATAGAATTTTTTCACATGTCCACATATACATGTATCAGTAATCACAAAATTTTAACAAATTTTTTGAAAGTCAGTGTTATAGGCTACATTATCTGATAATTAGAAATAATTACATTGTGACCTACCTGATAAGGAAACCCTCCTAGATCATTACTGGAGCAAAGAGGAAATTAAAACAAGAAATTACAGTGTCTGAAAGCAATGAAAAAAAGACTCCTTCTCATCAAAACCTACAGGATAGAGAGAAAACCATATACAAGGGAATATTTGTGTCTTAAAACCCACAAAGAATATATTTGTATTAACAAATTAGAAAAAGAACAAAGTAACTGGCAGGAAGGAATTATTTAAAAGACCAAAATTAGTAGAAATAAAAAAGAACAAAAAACAATAAATCCTTCATAAACTGGATAAAGAAAAAAACCATAAAATGAAGAATGTGAAGAGAGATTACTACAGATGAAGGAAGATGAAAATAGTTGTCAAATAGTATACTGCAACTCTGAGGTGGCAAATGTTAAAACCTAGAAAAAAATGGATGATTGCAAAATGCAGAAAAAAATAAACTGATCTAGTCAGAGAGAGAGGGTATCGTATGACATCACTTATGCGTGGAATCTAAACAGTGACGCAAATGAACCTGTCTGTGAAGCAGAAAGAGACAGACAGACATAAAGGGGGTCAGCAGGTGCAGATTGTTACACAAAGAATGGGCGGACGAGTCCCCACTGCAGAGCACAGGGAGCTTACAGACAGAGTCCTGGGAAAAACCATAGCAGAAGAGAGACAATACTTATATAAACATAAAAAAGAAGTATGTGTGTGTATATTAATGTACAACTGAGTCTCTGTGCTGTACAGCAGAAATTAATGTAAATCAACTATACTTTAATAAAATAAATAATTAAAAACTGACCTAAGAAAAGGAAAACCTGAAGTAGAACAATTACCAGAGAAGAGGTTTTTTAAAGATTAAAGATCTACCATAGAAAAATGTACAGCCAAGTTTCTGATGCATTGTTTAACAACTAGATTAATCCCTAGGCAAGAACACTCAGATGTATGTATTCAGAAAAAGGCAAGTCATGAGTGGAGATTTTTCAAAACATATTAAAATACATCGAAGTTGGCTAATTAATATATTAGTATTGATCCTAGAAACAAATACATCTCAGTGATAGTTGCTTAAAATGTAATGACTGATAAATGAAGCATATGAAATTGGTAAGGCAAATGCTTTTGGGACCATAATCTTATCATTTAGGAAAACCTAAAGTTGATCATTTAATCTTATTACTCAGACCATTTGTATTCAGTGCTACCATTACCTTTGTGAGAGAGGCTGAGCATAGTATTAATAACTGGAACTAAGCAGAAGAGGAGCTTTTGGGTACAGCCAAGTTATAGCTACCCTTTCAAATGCAGATAGTTTTAGTATCATTTGAACTATCTCAGACCATGTAGAGGAAATGGTCCGCTCCTTAGTATTAAAAAATAAAGCTATCAACTAATCTCACAAATACAGAAGCAAAATTCAACATGGTATTAAAAATAGAGTCCAACAATGCATCTAACTGCTTGAGCAGGGAACAAATTCCCAGGATGCAATAATGGTTCACTCTTAGGAAATCAGTCAATATTACTCATACCACAAATTAAAACAGATTAAACTATAATATTCTCAATGAATGCTGGAAAGGCATTTAACTAAATACAGCAGCCATTCTTAATAAAAAAGAAAAAAACTAAAGAATAGAAGACATAAACATAATGAAGACTGTTTCCCAGAAACTAAGAGCAAATTTTGCCTAAATGACAAAACACGAAGAGCATTTTAATTAATATCAAGAATTAGACCATGATGCCCGCCATCACCATAATCAGAAAGTCTGAGAAATGCACTCTGATAAGAAAATGAAATAAACTGAATAAACCTACCTTCATCATTGTGGACTAGTGTTCAGGAAACCACTGCTTGCAAAAACCGCTCCTGGAAATGACAAAAGGCAAAGCCTTTGGGGTGAGCAATTTAGAAATGTGAACCAAAAGCCTCAGTCCAGCAACATGACCCCTCAGAACTTATCCAGAGGCCATGATCAAGGATGGGCACAAAGATTTAGTTACAGCACTGTGTGTTACAGCATTATTTACATTTGCAAAATATTCAAAATGCTAGGCTTCTAAATATCTAACACTAAGAGACTGGTTAAACAAACTTTGCTATGATAAAATGAAAGTGGTTCTATAAATGAGGCTTGTTCCACCAAGGCCCTCCCCCAGGAGCCAGTGTTTAAACCTTTGGTATGTTGCAAATTTTTCCCATCATGCTCTTGTCCACCACTCCCAGGTCCAATTTTTAGTACCTTGGCTCCCTGCTCTTCCCCAGCTGTCTCCTCTTAGCTGGCTTCATCCAACCCTCTGGAGCAGATGCTCAGCCTTCCCATCCCCATGCTACCAACTGACATCTCCTGATATCCAGCCACCTGCCTACATCTCCAACAAGCCCATAGATCCAGCAAATTTGAGAGGCTCAAAAGCTATCTTTAGTCACCAACATGCCCAGCTGTGTGTTGGGACACAGGCCAAGAAGGAACTCATAACTCACTGGAGAAGTGAGGTTGACTAGCCCATATCAGTTCAATGGCTCATGATACTGAGTTTTGAAGAAGTAACCTCTGCACACAGGATGTTAGGGTGGTAAAGTGTGAATGACATTGACTGCTGGCAGCCTGTAATTTTCCATCTCTATTATAAGCTAAAATGACAGACCTGATATCAAGCAATGATTGCATGGTTTCTTGGAATTCTCTGGCATTTTCACCTGAACATTCTAAGATCCAGTTTCCTGATACTGATATTTTTTCTCTTTTTCAAACTTTTTATTTTGTATTGGGGTATAGGCAATTAACAATGTTGTGGTAGTTTTAGGTGAACAGCAAAGAGACTCAGCCATACATGTATCCATTCTCCCCCAAATCCTCCTCCCATCCAGGCTGGCACATAAACAGAAGAGTTCTGTGTGCTATATAGTAGGTCCTTGTTGGTTATCCATTTTAAATGTAGCAGTGTGAACATGACCATCCCAAACCCCCTAGCTATCCCCCAGGGCAACTATAAGTTTGCTTTCTGTTTTTTAAGTAAGTTGACCTAATACTGATATTTTCTTAATGTCTAGTTCTAAGTGTTTTCCCATGGACTTGTCATGGAAATGTCATTCCGTCTTTTTTTTTTTTTTTTTTAATTATAGGAAAATAACCTAACTTTAGAACTTAAGGGCTTCCCTGGTGGCTCAGAGGGTAAAGCATCTGCCTGCAATGCAGGAGACCTGGGTTCGATCCCTGGGTCAGGAAGATCCCCTGGAGAAGGCAATGGCACCCCACTCCAGTACTCTTGCCTGGAAAATCCCATAGACAGAGGGGCCTGGTAGGCCGCAGTCCATGGGGTCGCTACGAGTCGGGCACGACTCAGCGACTTCACTTTCACTTTAGAACTTAAGAGCTGCCCTAAAACTAAAATTCCCAGCCTACATCTTTCTAATCCAGCATTCTGCCTGTTGACCCCTGGAGGGAAAGCACCATCCCTAAAACCCCAGCCTCAAACCTGCCAGAGGCAGCAGGGCAGGTGCTGTTTGTCTTGTTGTAAAAGAAAGAGCCAGAGGCAGTCCCACTCTTACAAGGTTAAAGCGTCCAGAGCTCTAAGCCTTGTGAGTCACAAAGCTCCATCACAGACTGTCTTCAGCCTCAGGCTGCAAAAATCTGAATCCTTCCATCTCTATACATGGTCACAATATAAAGATCAGAAAATGTGTCTCCCCTCTCTGGTCAGTCTAGCGTCTGCCTTCTGTCCTGCTAAGAGGGTCTGGGCTTGTCCTGTGGGTCCTCCAGCTAAAACTGCCCACAGGATAGCCAAGCCCCTTATTTGGCTGCAGGTCTGCCACCTATCTGGGAATCACCTAGAACTTGGAGGCGGATGAGCACATGCAGTTTCCAGCTTGCCTGTGCCAAGGTCTCAGCAGCTGGTGGACAAAAGCCCAGCCTGACCACAGGGGGCTTTCCAGCAAGACCTCCATCCTGTCTAACCCCAGATATCACTCAGCTTTGTCCAGCACTGCCAGGGTACCCTTCCCTTAGACAGACACAGCAGGAACACACACGGAGGAACTGCTCCAGTTGCCTCCTGCCAAGTCCACAGGGGATAAATTTGCTCCTCCCAGGGAACAGAGACAGCCATGCTCTGTCACTACCAATTTGTACAAAACACACGGCCTAATTCTTCACTGCTCACAGCAAGTCCCATTTGTAAAAGTGGAACCCTCCCTTGCATCCTAATCACCGACTCTAAGTGACACAGCCAGCATCTCTGAAAGATGCCTGTTTTCTCTATTAAATTATGGACTACAGTGCTCAGAGAGCACCTCTGCAAGCATCATATGGTGGAGACTCTCAACACAGCAACCTAGGCACCTGGTGTCAAGGGAAAATACAGAACCAGTCAACTCCACCATTGTGTGTTTCGCTACTTAAAACCCCTCTCTCCCTTTTCCCAGCCAAAAAGAGGCTCACTACCCAAGTGTGCCTGGGTCTGTAGGTTTCCACCGCCCACCCCACCTCCACTTGGATGGACCCTCACAAGGACTTCCATTCTATGTTATAGGTGATCACAGAGGCCAGCACTGGCCAGGGCCAGCGCCTCATCCGCACACCCTTTGCCGGAGTGGACGACTTCTTCATTCCCCCAACAAACCTCATCATCAACCATATCAGGTGAGCCTAGCCCACAAGCCCTAAGCTACTCCACGCCCCCAGCTCAGCCCTCTATGGGGCAGCTTTGCACCAGGGAGGCCCTGCTCCTTTCTCTTTCTCCCCAACTCCTTCTTTGGACCACATTGGGAAGGAACAGAGAAACAGCCCCATCCCTGTCTTCATTGTTAAAGTTAAGAAAGGCACCCAGCTCCTAATGCCCTTAGGGACCCAGTGAGGTCAGGAAGTCTTATAACTGTGATTAACTGTGTACCCTGTCCTTGCTATATGTTTAAAAAAAAAAAAACCACCTAGTGGAGGCAGTCCTCCAACCTAGTTTATGGATGAGGAAACTAAGGCTCAGAGAACAGAAGACACTGACTGAAGCCACACAGTCAGGAACTGGCAGCGTCAGACTACATATGGGTCTCCCTCGGAAGGGGAAGGAGGTGGGGATGAATTGAGAGTGCCACTGAAATATACACATTACCACGAGTAAGACAGATAGCTTAGATATCTAAGATAGACAGTGGGAAGTTACACAAGGAGCTCAGCCTGGTGCTCTGTGATGACATTACCTAGAGCAGGGTGGGGAAGGGCTAGGGAGGGTCAAGAGGGAGGGGATGGACACACACACACACACACACACACACACACACACACACATACACACACGTGCTCTGTGATGACATTACCTAGAGCAGGGTGGGGAAGGGCTAGGGAGGATCAAGAGGGAGAGGATGGAGATATACACACACACACACACACACACACATACTGATAGCTGACTCATTATTGTACATCAGAAGCTAACACAACATTGTAAAGCAATTATCCTCCAATTAAAAATACATTTAAAAAAATTTTTTTAAGCCGGGTCTCCTTTTGGTACCCCCTTTGGCCTCATTCTCTAATAACCACAACCTGTGGCTCCTCTCGGAGGCCCCAGAACACCTGCTTTGCCACCATCCAAAAGAACAGCTTAGTAATAACAGCCGTGGCCTCAACTGCAAACCTCATCCCAGCCTGGCCACTGCCCTTCCCTCTTCCTTTCAGAGAACCTTGATACTTAATCAAGGCACCACTGCCAGAAGGCTGAGTGTGCCCTTTTATCAAGTCATCAAGACCCAAATGTCTTGTGGCAGTGTTTATGCCTTCCTTTACTCTAACATCAAGCACCTTTTTCCAGGAAGAAATGACTCATTTTTGCAAGCTGAAGCTGGACTTGTAAAAATGAGGCTCATCCATTTATATCCTTGCCCAAGGGAGAAAATAACGGCTTTCTGACCTCCTCACCTCACTCCAGAGAATACTTGGGGAAAGAGCCTCTAAGATGGTTGTAAATGGTAAACCACCTTAAAGAAGCTGAATTCAGACAGGAGTCATGCAAACTCAGGCACTCCAGAGCCTGTGTGCGACTTTTGCATGACAGCTACCTACAGGCCTGGGGTTTTCTTTCCTGCTCTTCGCATGCTCTGGCTCTTTAAGGATGCTTTAAAGATGCCATTACATGAGCATTTTCCCATCTCTGAGGCATAGCTTGCTATTCAAGAGAAAATTGTGGAAGACATTTTTCTCTACTCCAGTAGGTGAACACAACACCCAAAGGCCTCTGTAAGCAAGGGGTTTAGGCAGACTCTTGTGCTCAGAGTGAGTCCTGCCTGGAGTCAGACCCATTTGCAGCTCACAGCCAGCCTCCAAAGAGGAATTTCACCAAGTCCAAATGCGGCAACCACCACCTACTGACCTCTTCCAGTAAAGGAATCCTCCCAACGGCGTTGGAAGGAACTACCCTCTTTCAATTTGCAGAGGCTCAGAGGGGTTCAGCAGCTTGAAGCTCTCCTCAGCCCCAGCCCCGGTTCCTCTGACCCACATCGTCAGTGTAGCCAAGGGAGAGGCTGTCCTCACGTTCCTCTCCAAGGGTCAAGGAGCATGGATAAGACATCTATCTGTCCTTGTTCTCTTGTATCTGCATCCCCAGGTTCTGAGTCACCCATTAGTCCACAAAACCACTCAGAAATGGACTCACCTGTCCTGTCCTTCTAGCAGGCAGTCAGGGCAGACACATCTTGTCCTTTCCCTCCAGCCACGGGCCCACCACTTCTCAGCTGGCACAAGGTCTCTGGGAAGCTGAGTCAAAGAACCCCAGAGGGAGGAGCTGCTGAGGCATAATTCCATTCCTTCACCATTTCTAAAGATGTGTGCATGTTATAGGAGCATAAATCCAGGAACATTCTGTAACGCAACTGCACTTGGCTTGAGATCATAGATGGATCACTTATGAAACCATCTCCTGCAAAATAGGAGATCTTATTAACAGGCTATTAGATCAGCAAAGGATAGAGGACAACAGAAAGGATGCCATTGTTTAAGACAAATGACAGATCCCTTAAGCCTCCCGCCTTCTGACCTGTCTTCATCCGCTCCCAGGTTCGGCTTCATCTTCAACAAGTCTGACCCTGCCATCCACAAAGTCGACCTGGAAACGCTGATGCCCCTCAAGACCATCAAGCTGCAGAGCCACGGCTGCCTGCCGCAGGCCATAGCCCACAGCCACCTGGGTGGCTACTTCTTCGTTCAGTGCTGGCAGGAGAGCTCTTCTGAAGCGCCCCCGCAGCTGCTAATCGACAGCGTCACAGACGCGGTGGTCGGACCCAATGGCCAGGTCACTGGCACCCCGCACACATCCCCGGATGGGCGCTTTGTAGTCAGCGCCGCCCCGGGGAGCCCCCAGCTGCACGTGCAGGAGATCTCACTGCGCGGGGAGATCCAGACCCTCTACAAGCTGAAAGTGAGCCAGGTGTCTCAGATGTGGCCTTCCAGCGCTCCTTCACCCAGGGAGACCAGTACCATGTCTACGCCACACTCGAGACAGAGCCAGACCTGCTGTTCCTGGAGCTGTCCACGGGCAAGACGAGTGTGCTGAAGGGCCTGAAGGAGCCCGTGCCCGCAGGGCCAGCCCGGGCCTGGGCAGGGCCCCGCAGGATCGTGAGGGACAGCGGGCTATTCGGGCAGCACCTCCTCACACCCGCCCGGGATTCGCTCTTCCTCATCAACGGGAGACAGAAGGCACTACGGTGCGAGGTGGCGGGCGTGAAGGGGGGGACTACAGTGGTGTGGGTGGGCGAGGTATGAAGCAGTCCCAAGCAGGCACCCTGTACATTTCTACAGACAAAAGCAAAAAACCTGTATTCGCTTTGTGGTTCAACACTGGTCTCCTTGCAAGTTTCCTAGTATAAGGTATGCGCTGCTAACGAGATCGGGTGGGTTTTAGGATGTAGGATTTCTGCCTTGAGCTGCGATAAGAACCTGCTGCCGTGTAAAGGAATCATCGTGCGCCCAGCTACGCGCCACGTTACCTGGGCCGCCCTGGAAACAGGAGCTCCAGCTTTCCAGGTGGACGCTTCTGTCAGTTGCCTTTGCATCCTCATTCTTTAACACCGGCTCTGTCCAGACTTCACCCTGCTGGAGTGGCCTGAAGCCGGGGGCTCCCAGAAGCAGGGTCCTCCCTCCTGGCCTGAGAGCCTCATCTGCTCTCGCTCTGGACCTCATTTTCTCCTTTGCAGCTGCTTCTCGCTTTTCTTTCCATTTGACTTGTTGTAAGCCTGAGGGAGAGCCAACAAGACTTATTGCATCTTGGGGATGGGGAAATCACTCACTTTATTTTGGAAATTTTGATTAAAAACTAATTTTTTATAATCTCAAATGCTAGTAAGCAGAAAGATGCTCTCCCAGGTCCAGCTGTATTCTTCCCTGCCTTGGGCCACGTCTCTAAGAGGCACTACCCCATGCCCGACAGCCAGAAAGAAGACAGTGGCCACAAGGGGCCTGGGGTCTTCTATATCACGGACACCCCCCAGTGCAGATCAGACCACCACATTGGTACAGGCTTTTTCTGGGTCGGGACCCCAAGAGACCAAGACAAACCCTGTGTGCCTGCTTATCACCACTCAAGGGGGACATGTATTAGCCTGTCCAGTACCCCAGATTCAGGGCTGACCAAGCTTGCCTGGAAACGTGCCTGCAGAACAGTGGCCTCCAGGATTCAAATGGGGTTCCTTAGGCTATCCCTTTAAAACCCCACTCTCTTATGCCTGTGGCCCTCGCACCCAAGTCCCTGCATCCACACAGCACAGACAGCACATTTCAGTGTTCCTTACACACGGGTCCCCATCTCCCCAGGAACATACAAGGATGTAGGAGGCCACTGCCACAGTACTCCCAAATGTGGTGGGCTCTCCAGGGCAATCAAAGAAGTACAACCCAACAGATCCCATATTGGAGAATCTCAGCAAGGAAGAGGCTCCCTTGGGCTCTCAAAACACCCTTCTCGTGCACATCGGCAGGTTTGAATGGTCATTTTTCAAGCTACCTGAAGTAGGGAGGGATGTGGTTCCATCGCAGACACATCAGTTTAGATGCCTTCTCCTGCCAGCATGGCCATGCTTTTCCTGAGCTGCTGAGAAATGGCCTCTTTCAGAGAAAGAGAGACATAGACCCTGCCTCACTGGAAATACAGCATCTCAGTCCCACCTAACTGCCCAACCCACCTGCCCACTCACAGAGCTCCTGGTATCAGCCAGTCCTCTGGTATGTCTCCTGCATCTTAGTCCACCATACTCTTGTCCCCAAAACTCCCGGGAGTGTGCCTAGACATATACATTCACAGATTTTTTAAGATAAAGTATGTAGATATTTGAGGAAACTGACCTCAAAACCTAATTATTTAGTTTTAAAATAACTGGGATGGATGGAAAACACATCTCACCTTTTTTTTTACTATTATTCCTGCCTCAATCTCTTGACACATTTGCTTGCACGTCTGTCACTGAAATTTTCCAACTTTCACAAGCTTCTTCCTTTGGGAAGACCTTCTGAATTGTGGCAGCCCCTGGAAGAAAAAGTCTCTGAGTCTACATGAAGAAGAACCTTCCAACTGCCAGGCCAGAACATCAGCCCCTCTGTGTTACAGGATTCCTGAGTAAGAGACCAGTCCAGCCACAACTGGCCTTTTTCACTGGGAGTGACTTCAGTGGCACCTGATCCTTTTCCACTATTCCTTCCACTTTCAAGTGTGGAAAGCTTATCAGCCTCTCACTGTCATCACTACGCATTACAAAGCTGGAGATAGCCAGTTTAGGTCTTGCTGCCAGCATTTCAGATACAATTAAATAGGAGAAAGGGATCACAGCCCTGAAAATTGTGAAATTCGCAAATTCATAAAGGCAGGAAAGTCCATGTTTTTTCAGTAGTGCAGCCAACTGAAAGGCTGGCCAGGACTCCACCTGCCTCTTCCTCCCATACTTCATCCCCAGCGGAATTTCATGGAACACACTCTGGAAGCCCCTGGGATATGAGGTCATCACAACAGCCACAATCCTTCTTATGAACACAAATCATCAGCTATCTACTAATACTTATATTAAAGGAATATTTGTTTTACCAGAAGAGTCACCCCAAAAGTCACTTATATAATGAACTATTTCAAAATTACAGGATTTTGAAATAAAATTCATTGCAGAAAAATTAAATGTAGATTTTTTTTTCAGGCTAACAAACACACAAATAAACCTATAGTGACATTAAAGATTTGAAATAATACCCTCATTCTCCTTCTGCCCAAGTGAGCAGGACCCTACGTGGAGGCACTGGGTCCAAAAGCCCACCCAGCCATTCACGGACTAAGAGTTGGAAGAGGGATTTGTCTGCTCCTGGAAGCCTACATGGACTTCTGCACAAGGAAGGTTGGGTGTGAATCACACACAGTGAGGCCAGTGCCATCATCCCGGCCCCACAACACTGAACCAGCAAGTCCTGCCTGGGGCTGGCCCTGGCTCCCTTCTTAAGCATTCAAGCCATGCCAAGATCCTACTATTTTGCCCAAGCCTGCAGAGGTAGCTGGAAGAGCCCTGTAAAGTCTAGGCAGGGGCCACACTCATACCAAGCTTCAGATTCTGTGACCTAGAGACGGCAGCACAGGAGACAGAAACTCAGTCCCTGTGATTCCCACCCCAATCTCAGCCCCCCAGCTCCAGGTTAGTGTCCTGGAGGACAGCTCTCAAGCCCAGATAAAGCTGAGAACCACCTGCCACCCTAGGGAATTGTAACAGCTGAGTCTTCACAGAGGAAAGCCACTGGAGCTGGCTTCGTGTGGCCCCACTTCTTTTCTGTTGACCAAATAACCTGTGAACTAGTGGAGATTTCAGAACTGAGTTGCGAAACAGATTCACGATGGATATATTTTTCTACAAGGGGCTTAAAAAGTAATCCGATTCATTTCCACAGTGTGTTTCATTCAAATGCCATGGATGCTGCACCCTCATCGTTATTACATTGCACAGCTCGCTCCCCTATCCTCCTCTTCAAAAGCCAGCCTCCAGGAGCACTGATACTGCTCCCAACTCTCTCCTACACATCCACCAATCTACCTCACATCCTCCTCTTCCTTGCACCAAGTACCCCCCGGAATGTACACTCCAAACCAAGACACCAGATGGGCAAAGTAAGATGACAGTGATGCTGCCATCTCTCCCCACCCAGGACCCCAGATCCCACTCCAAGTGCAGTCAGAACCCATGAGGACACAGCTCCTTGCTGCTCAAATCACACCCCCAAGCCCTAGCTCACAGCCCTTTGGAGTTTGATGAGCAAGACTAGAGAGAACTCAGAACTGTCAGAGAAGTCCATTATGGTCAGACAGAAACTGCAGGACAGGAATAGAGACCATGCCATCTCAGCCAAGCCCTGAAGGGCTGAGCTACATCCCTCCATCCTCACCTTGTGCTCTGCCTTTCCCACCTCCTTCCTATGCCTGGAGATGCCTGCTCACGAACCACTCCAGGGGCAACTCACCTAATCACCACACCAGCTCCCCCAGGGGTCTTTGCATGCTGCTTCCTGGCTTTGGGGTACAAGTGAAAAGTCATTCATCGGGCCAGATCCTACACTATTTGCTCCCAGACTGGCACACAGGTGAAGTAGTTTTGTTCAAGAAAGTCATTAGCTGCCTTGATTGCTCTCCAAAATCATAGAGATCATATAGAACAGAGGGGCTTAAAAGAATCAAGGGGGAAATACATAGTATTTATCCTCAAGCTGCGACTATAAGACCCCAAATACCTGGTGGAATGCAACCCACTACCTTTAGTCTACACCAGTTACCTGCTGAGCCAGTTGAGGATTTGAGTGTCTTATCTGGACCTTCAGGATTTAGGCACCAGCCACCCAGCAGACACTGGGAGCCCAGTAATAATGGTCTCCTGTGAGCAGTACTGGGAATTTAACCAAACACAGTGTATGAAATTATGGAAGATAGGGAAGAGCAGGGACTGACCTTCAAAATTCATAGCAAGGCTTCATTAGCCAGCACGAGAGTGTTGAGCCTGTGCTTCGTTTTTTGCACAAAACCACACTTCACACATCCCTCTTCCCAAGCTCACCCCTGTGGCCCTAGGGAGCAGGCCATGCCCTAAAGGCCTGTAGAGGGCTCAGCCTACATGCCATGAAAATAACTTGACTCACCTCTACTCCCACCTGGTGACATGTGGCTCTCCACCTGTCACCAAGGCAGGATCAGACAGTGCTGCTCCCTGGGGGCACCTTCTTCAAGAGTGTTTCTGAGGAATGGCAACCATGAAAAACTGGCTGGAGATGGGGCCCAAGACATTTCTAACTCTAAACCTTTATCTGCTGCCCAGTAAATCATCTGCCATAGCTTCAATAGTTGTTGGTCCCTGGCTCCTTCAGCTGCTTCAGAGAGGTGAGAGACAGCAGTCTGCAAGCACCCCCCGCCCTGCATCCCAGACCCACAGCACAGCCTTCTGTGGTACCCCCAGCCCACACCCTGGCCAGGCCCCTTCTCGTTCCTGGACCCTTCGTACACCACCCCTCTCCCCCTCTGCTCGTGCATCCTGAAGGCTGTGAGATGATCTAAAAGCAGACTAGGCATGGAATTTTGCTGCAGTGTCCCACACGCTGTGTTCATGCTATAGTGCAGTGAACGACCCTTGCAATGTGAAGTTACACACACACGCTCCATTTGCCCCGTTAGGATTCTCCTCCTGCCCCACCTCAGAAAACTTCCAGATCTCTCATGTCGAGGCAGATTACATTATTTTGAGCAGTTGTGTAGACTCCAAAATATATTTTCTGTAATCACTGGTATTTCTCAAAGGTCTCCGTAATTACTATACATGTGAATTTTTCCTTATTTATAAAATATATATAAATTATTTTTAATACATCAATTTTAGTAGAAATTTGTACCAACACAGTAACTGTATGTGGCATTGGAAATAAGTTTGTGTTTACGTTAATGTATTGCACAGTATTGGACACGCCATGTATTTGCAGTACCACTTGATATAAAGATGTTTCACAGAGTATCATAAAGTATTGTCATTGTAAATGCTCTTTTTCTGAGGATTTTACAATAAAACTTTTAAAAGTTACCTTTTATTGGTGCCAGTCTATGTGCATTTGTTAAAGTGAGGACTGATTAAGGCAACCCAGGCCTGTATAGGTTCATGATGGTTAAGGCAAATTGGCCCCTGCTCTGATCCAGTCCAGAAAGAGGCTGGACAAAGGCAAGCACCTGACCCCAGAAGTATTTCTTCCCCATGTCGAAGTTTCAGCTCCCAAAATACCCAACTGACATCTGCTCCAAAACTTCTCATCACCTGCCTTGCAATGCCCTTAAAATCACCCCAGCCCCCTGACTAATTCATTCTCAACTCCAGTCGCCCTTGTTTCTCACTGCAGTAGACTTTCAACTGGGATACAGAATGTGTAAAGTGCTCAGTAATCGCCAAGCTACTCATATGGAACACCTGCCATGAGCTACATGGTGTTCGGGAGGGGCAAGGGTCACACAAAGGAGACACAGTCTCTGCCTTGGTGAGCTTCAAGTCTACTTCACCATGACCAGTAGTGCAAGTTCTTGAGAGAGAGAGTGTGTGTGTGGGTGTCTCCAAGGTAAGTGGGCTGCTAGAGACCCAAAGAAGAGTTGCAGTTCAAGTTCAAAGGTAGTTTGCCTGGCTGAATCCCCTCTTCTTCAAGGGAGCTCAGTCTTTTGCTCTTAAGACTTTCAACTGATTGGATGAGGCCCACCCACACTACAGAGATTAATCTGCTTTACTCAAAGTTTACTGATTTAATAGTTAATCTAGGGACTTCCCTGGTGATCCAGTGCCTCAGACTCCAGTTCCCAATGCAGGGGGTCTGAGGGGTTCAATCCCTGGTCAGGGAACTAGATCTCACACGTCACAACTAGGAGTTCATGTGCCACAACTAAAGATCCCGTGTGTCACAAAAAAGACCCAGCAAGCAGCCAAATAAATATGTACAAAGTTAATCTCACTGAAAAAAAAAAAATATATATATATATACACAGAAACATCTAGAATAGTGTTTGACCAAGTATCTGCATCCATGAAATTAAAAGATGCTTACTCCTTGGAAGAAAAGGTATGACCAACCTAGATAGCATATTGAAGGGCAGAGACATTACTTTGCCAACAAAGGTCCATCTAGTCAAGGCTATGGTTTTTCCTGTGGTCATGTATGAATGTGAGAGTTGGACTGTGAAGAAAGCTGAGCGCCAAAGAATTGATGCTTTTGAACTGTGGTGTTGGAGAAGACTCTTGAGAAGGCTCCAAAATCACTGCAGATGGTGATTGCGGCCGTGAAATTAAAAAACACTTACTCCTTGGAAGGAAAGTTATGACCAACCTAGACAGTATATTCAAAAGCAGAGACATTGCTTTGCCGACTAAGGTCAGTATAGTCAAGGCTATAGTTTTTCCAGTAGTCATGTATAGATGTGAGAGTTGGACTCTGAAGAAAGCTGAGCGCCGAAGAATTGATGCTTTTGAACTGTGGTGTTGGAGAAGACTCTTGAGAGTCCCTTGGACTGCAAGGAGATCCAACCAGTCCATTCTAAAGGAGATCAGCCCTGGGTGTTCTTTGGAAGGAATGATGCTAAAGCTGAAACTCCAGTACTTTGGCCACCTCATGAGAAGAGCTGACTCACTGAAAAAGACTGGGAGGATTGGGGGCAGGAGGAGAAGGGGATGACAGAGGATGAGATAGCTGGATGGCATCACCGACTCAATGGATATGAGTCTGAGTGAACTCCAGGAGTTGGTGATGGACAGGGAGGCCTGGCGTGCTGCAATTCATGGGGTCGAAAAGAGTCAGATATGACTGAGCAACTGAACTGAACTGATCTGAACTGAAATCACTTATTCCCGACAATTATATTTGGCTACCCATGGAAACTTTGTGAGACATTAGACGAAGTCAGCAATCATCCCAAGCTATTTTTCTTGCTAACAAATTTTGTAATGGAGATAACATAAACTTTATTTGACTTTTGCCAAGCTTGTATATTATAAAATCTTACATTTAATAACTCTAAAGACACTTTTATTTTAATTAAACCAATACCTTTAAACTTGCTTTTATTTACTTACCAATGATTAATCCTATATCGTGTGAACTTGAAAACATTTGCAATAGTTTCTATTATACTTTCGAGCTTTAGAAATATTTAATCTATAAGTGGTACATTTATTTATTTAGGCCATGCCACATGGCTTGTAGGATCTCAGTTGCCCAACCAGAGATTGAACCCGGGCCACAGCATTGAAAGCCCAAGATCCTAACAATTAGGTCACCAGAAACTCCTGTGACTACTTACTTTTAAACCAATTAAATAGAGTACTTTTTCAAATTAATTTTGGCAATATGATTCTGAGATAGGAAAATATCATATCTATAATGTACATACCCTCTACCTGCCTAACATTTTTCTGTCTAAGAATTAAATTGACCTGAGACAGACTAGAAGGAGAAAATCAAACGTTTGATAACATGGATACATGGGAGAGACCCAGAAAAACTGAGTCACCAAAACGGCCGAAACACTCATCTTAAATACCGTCTTCAGCGAAGGACAAAATGAGATGTTGGGGGTAGCGGTTTTGGACTTCAAAAGGGAGGAAGGTAATTCCCATGGAGACAGAAAAGCAAATGTTTGGTAAACAAATATTTGCTGGGTCATTTAAAGATTAAGAGACACAGAGAGAAATTTTATCAGACTATGCTAGGTTCCTCCCTGTCTACGCACCTAGTCCAGTGTTCCCAGCACCATTTATTTAAAAGGCTGTCCTTTGTATATTCTGTCTTTTGTATATCCCTTTTGTATATTCTTGCTTCCTTTGTTGCCGATTAAGTGACCACATAAGTGTGAATTTATTTCTGGACTCTATTCTGTTCCACTGATGCATGTGTTAACGCCCTCCAGGTCCATCCATGTTGTCGCCAATGGCAAGGTCTCCTTTCCTCATAGCAGAAGAATACTTCGTTGTGTATGTATATACACCGCATCTTGATCCATTGAAATTCACTTAGATAGTTTCCAGATGTTGACTATTGTGGGTAATGCTGCAAAGAACACAGGAGCACAGATGTCTCTGAGAGATTCTAATTTCAATTCCTTAATAAACCTGTTTAAAAAAAGAGAGACACGGCTAATTTTTCTTGTAATGAAAACAGTCCCTGGGTGAGGTGCTAGCCTCTGGACAGGGACGCCTATTAGATATGGAAGTTACTGTGCGGAGGGCCTTGAAAACATATTCATTTATTTTAAAAGTATGAGAAATCTGAATATACAAATAATGCACATATAATAACGAATCCATTTTGGTTCACATTCATCTTTATGCCAATACAGTAGTAAAAGATGATTTTTATTATGCTCCTATGGAGGAAAGAGTTCACAGAGGCAAAAGTACTTAGAGCTCATGGAAGTCAAAAGCAGTCCCGCTTCGAGGTAATTTGTGAGGAAATTGGTCACAGCCTTCAAGCACTGCAGGGAAAGAACCAGGATTGGCGCCCCTGCTCCTCGGTGCTGACAGAGGGCTATGCTGACAGAGGGCTGTGCCGTCGCAGAGTCTGGAGGCTTAAAGAACGGTGTGAGGAGGAGAGCTCAGGGAGGCAGCTTCCATGTAGGACTCCCCACCTGAGAGCCCTACCGCTGACCTGGAAAGTGAAAGTCGTGTCAGACTGTGCAGCCCCATGGACTGTCGCCCGCCAGGCTCCCCTGTCCGTGGGATTCTCCAGGCAAGAATCCTGGAGTGTGTGGCCATTCTGTTCTCAGGGGATCTTCCCAGCCCAGAGACTGAACTCAGGTCTCCTTCGCTGCAGGTGAATTCTTTACCATCTGAGCCAGGAGGGAAGCCGGGAGGCAGGAGAATAGCCTCCTGAGGCTGTCAGTGTGGCCTCCCAAGGAGAGATGCGAGGAGGTGCCTCCGGACCTTCCCCACCACTCCCCCTCCCTCTGAACAGAGGCCTGGGGTGCTTTCCCTGGACTCTAGGAGGACACAAGCAGGCAGGGCCCTCAGAGCACAGAGAAAGGCTCTGCTTGGACATCCCAGTGAGCAATGACCAGCGGCTGTCTGGGGTTTCCCTTTCTCCCCTTCTCCCCGCCCGCTCTCCCACCACACCCTTCCTACAAGAAGCCAGAAGAGCCGCAATCAGCTACCCCGACCCTCCACACCCCCCACCACCCCTACCCAGCTCCTTTTTCAGGCTCCTCCGGGTCTGTCCCTACTAACCGCCTCGGCTAGGTTTATAAACTAATTCCCAAAGTGCAAGGAAGACTGGTGTGCTCACTCCAGGAGTATCATCACAGGCCTCCTAGCCAAGCACTGGGTGCTAACCTGGGGCATCCTAGCTTGTCCACAACTCCATCCTCACCACATATCCAGGAGATCCTACAGGTTCATCTTTGGATAACTCCTTGCCCTCTTCCTGCCACCCCACCACACTCCAGGTCAGATCCCCATTGTCCCACTTGCAGGGGTCACCAGCTTCCTGGCCTCTTCCACGGGCTCCAGATCTTGTTGAAGTCCAGGCTTTCATCAAATCACCACCTCATTCAAAACCTTCAATACCAATTGCATACCCATAGTTGAGAGGCAGGGCTTTCAAACATTTCTTTATCCCTGGAAAGTGTTAGTGGCTCAGTCATGTCTGACTCTTTGTGACCCTACAGACTGTAGCCCTCTGTCCATGGGATTTTCCAAGCAAGAATCCTAGAGTGGGTAGCCATTATTTTCTAGAGGATCTTCCCAACCCAAGGGATCAAACCCGAGTCTTCTGTATTGCAGGCAAATTCTGTACTGTCTGAGCCCACCAGGGAAGCCCTTCTTGGAACCCTTTCTTAAAAGGAAACATTATGGAGGAGGCTGGTCTATGAAAAATACCAAAAATAAGGCTTCCCACATGGCTCAATGGGTAAAGAATCTGCCTGCAATGCAGGAGACACAGGAGATGTGGATTCAATCCCTGGGTTGTGAAGATCCCCTAGAGAAGAAAATGGCAGCCCACTCCAGTATTCTTGCCTGGAGAATCCCACGTACAGAGGAGCCTGGCAGGCTACAGTCCATATGACTACAAAGAGTCGGACACCACTGAAGTAACTCTGGCTTCAAGAGCACTGGCTGAAATGGTAAGTGGTCAGAAGCTGCACCAAATGAGAACCACCCCACCATGGGCAAGCCCCTAAATCACCTCTGAGGACCCACAAGAGCTCTATAGTTCAGAATCCATTAAATCCTATCAGACTAGCTAAAACTTTTTAAAATGATACTGCCTAAGGCTGTCCAGGATGCTGAATCGTTTACCACTAGTGGGAAGTGGAGATTGTTACTGTCATTTTGAAAAGTAATATAATAACAGCTATTTAAATTAAATATGTATAACCCCTTTAACCCAGCAATTTCACTCCTGAGATTCTGTACTAAATAAATAAAGCCATCAGTTCTTAAAAATGTGTATACAGAGATGTTTATTCATCAATATTATTATTGTTTATAGTGAAAAAAAATTGGGGGTAGAAAATGCCCACCACTAAGGAAATAGGAAATAGGAAGCAGCAAGCACCACTTGGGGCTTCTGTACTATGGAGTAATATACAGCTATTAAAAAGAAGGATTTAGACCTCTACAGGTTGACTTGAAAGGATTTTCATGATATATTGATAAATGGAGAAAAATAAAATGAGAAAAACATATACAGATCATGATGCTATTTTTATAATGCAATTATACAAAACGTCTCTTATATATGGGACTGCATTTATTTATAGTAACACGGTCATAAACAAGCTATGGAATAATGCATTCTAGTTTATTAACATTAGTTGTTTGTGTGTGAGAAAATAAAACTTCAGTGACTATCTCAGTTCCCCAGCACAAGCTCTAGCCTCCTGGTGTTGCAGGAAACCAGGACTCCTTCCAGGGCCTAAAAGTGGGCTCTTGTCTAACACTCTGAAATGAATTGTCCAAGGAGACACATGTGCTGACAAAGAGATTTTATTGGGGAGGGGTGCCCAGGAGGAGAGCAGTAGGGTCAGGGAACCCAGAACGACTGCTCTGCCATGAGGCTCTCAGTCTCGGGCTTTATGGTGATGGGATTAGTTTTTGGGTTGTCTTTAGCTGATCATTCTGACTCAGAGTCCTTGCTGGTGGTGCATGCCTTGTTCAGCCAAGACGGATGCCAGCAAGAAGGATTCTGGGAGGTGGTCGGATATGTGGTGTCTCCTTCTGACCTTTCTGAACTCTTCCGGTTGGTGATGGCTTGTTAGTTTTGTGTTCCTTAGCAGGACCTACTGTGGAAAACAGCTCATGCAGTGGTTACTGTGGTGCCTGGCCGGGGTGGGCGGTTTCAATCACTGTGCTTCCCCTCACACTGGGACTCTTCACATGCCTTGAGAATTAAACTTGCAGGCATTCTGTACTTAATGGTTTTGCTCCAGAGCTTCCCTGGTGGCGAAGAATCTGCCCACAATGCAGGAGACATGGGTTCAATCCTTGGGTTGGGAAGATCCCCTGAAGTAGGAAATAGCAACCCATTCCAGTATACTTGCCTGGAGAATTCCATGGACAGAGGAGCCTGGCAGGCTACAGTCCATGGGGTCACAAAGAGTCGGACACGACAGCAACTAACACTTTCACTTTTCTTTCACTTGTCTCCAGAGTCAAACGCTTACTGTCTGTGGTAGGTCCCAAGGTTAAGCTCCAAGAAGCTCAAGAAAACAAAGCTATCTCTCTAGGTATTTATACTTCAAAAGAGGTGAAGACTCGGAATTTAGAGATCTCTAGGATCTAAAACCTGGAGACTCCCAAAGCTGTCTTCTTCCTAGAGAAATTTTATTTACATTCCAAAGGGTGGTGTTAGGATTCAGGCCAGTGACATTCCCAAGGAGACCATTCCAGAAGAAGAGAACAGGTTCCCTTTCCCTCCTTACAAGTAGCGAAAAATCATCTTTCCTTGTCACTAGTCTTTGAATGTCTGGTCCTTGAATGGGACCCAGCCCAGGATAAGATCCAGGCCAAGGCAACTCTGACTCACTGATTATTTCTATAAACCATTTTGTACACTCTCAATATGTAATGAAAACATTTAAGAGAAAAACATGAAAAAGAAATAGCCAAAATATGTCATGATATGATAAGCACTAATGAACTGGCAAAGAGAAAGGAGAGGCCCCCGTTCTGAACTTAAGTTTGCCCAGGGTGGAGGCACTTACTGCCTTACTGGTCTTTTCACTTGTCAAACGAGGTTAATAATTCATACTACCCATGAATCTTGTAAGCATCACAAAAGACAATGGATGAGAAAGTGCCTTGTTAAACTAAAAGCACTATACAAACGTACAGAGGCTTTATTCTCCAGTGTACTAGATACGCTTGGTAGAGAACAAAGAGTTAGAAACTGTGACTCAGTCCTAAACTCCTTTGATTGGGGCCCGCCCCAGCTTACAGACATGGGCTGTGATGTTGCTGTTTCAGCTTCCTGGGAGTCAGGCTGACTAGATTGTAGGATTAATGCCTGTTTATACACCACAAGGGAAAAGGGAGCCTCATCAAGGGGCAGGGGTGAACACACAGCCGCTTCCACAGAGGCCTGGATCAGCCTCAGCAAAGGGACAAGGTATGAAGCCCCCAGCTCACATCTGAACATTTCCTTCTGCTCTAAGCCCAGACCTCTGTTCCACAGCATGAGCTAAAGGCTTCACGTCCAACCTTACACCAGTTGGAAGCAAATGCAGTAAAACATGACCAGCCTGTGCCTCCCCTCCACACCCAATCCCACCCCTCTGCATAGAGCTCCTGACAAATTTCATTGTAAATGGTGCTGCTTCCCACAGTTCAGTTCAGATCAGCTCAGTCGCTCAGTCATGTCTGACTCTTTGCGACCCCATGAATCGCAGCACGCCAGGCTTCCCTGTCCATCACCACCTCCCGGAGTTCACTCAGACTCACGTTCATCAAGTCAGTGATGCCATCCAGCCATCTCATCTCCTGTCGTCCCCTTCTCCTCCTGCCCCCAACACCTCCCAGCATCAGAGTCTTTTCCAATGAGTCAACTCTTCTCACGAGGTGGCCAAAGTACTGGAGTTTCAGCTTTAGCATCATTCCTTCCAAAGAAATCCCAGGGCTGATCTCCTTCAGAATGGACTGGTTGGATCTCCTTGCAGTCCAAGGGACTCTCAAGAGTCTTCTCCAACACCACAGTTCAAAAGCATCAATTCTATGGCACTCAGCCTTCTTCGCAGTCCAATTTTCACATCCATACATGACCACAGGAAAAACCATAGCCTTGACTAGACGGACCTTAGTCGGCAAAATAATGTCTCTGCTTTTGAATATACTATCTAGGTTTGCCATAACTTTTCTTCTAAGGAGTAAGCGTCTTTTAATTTCATGGCTGCAGTCACCATCTGCAGTGATTTTGGAGCACCCCAAAATAAAGTCTGACACTGTTTCCACTGTTTCCTCATCTATTTCCCATGAAGTGATGGGACTAGATGCCATGATCTTTGTTTTCTGAATGTTGAGCT
>SJYC01104958.1:0-16786 GCA_006408675.1 Madoqua kirkii
AAAAAAAAACAACTTAAAAACGGTAACTTCAAAGCAAACAGAAGACTTGCTATTTGTCTGCAGTTTTATTTTTTAAATCTGTGTTCCTATTCCCCTCCACGACTATGGAAAGCAGCTGATAAAGGACCTGTCTGTTAAGGTGCAAGTGAACTGTGCGTGTTTACTGATTTCCTTCGGCCTCAAGGCCTGCCCACCCACCAGAGCTCCCTGAAGATGCAGGGCTGCAGGCCTTGTCTGAGTAGCCCCTCCCCCTGCAGTGGTTCTTCACCCGCTGAAATATCCCCATCCTCCCTCTTTGTATGAAGGTCTTCTTGGCCCTGAAATTGAGGGAAGGGAGGCGAAGGGTTCCGACTCTATTTGCCTTTGCAAACCGCCTTCCTTTCTTTGACTTGCTGGTGGCAGGCGTGTCTTAGTTGAAGCTGAATCGCTTTATTTGAGGGCTGAGTTAGGTTTGCGTTTGTTCAGCCTCTGAGCCATGCCCGACTCTGCAACGCCATGGACTGCAACACACCAGACTCCTCTGTCCTCCACTGTCTCCCAGAGTTTGCTCAAACTCGTCTGTTGAGTTGGTGACACTATCTAACCATGTCATCCTCTGCCGCCCCCTTCTCCTTTTGCCTTCTTTCCCAGTATCAGGGTCTTTTTCAATGAGTCGGCTCTTCGCGTCACGTGGCCAAAGTACTGAAGCTTTAGCTTCAGCAATGTCCTTCCAGTGAACATTCAGAATTGATTTCCTTTAAGACTGACTGGTCTGATCTTGCTGTCCAAAGGTTAGGTGCCCGAAGCCAAAAGATCACCGGCTGACATTCCCTGAGCGCCAAGTGACGTGTTCTTCACTGGCAGGGCTCCACCAACCACCTTTGGCCCCTCCCCAGGGGCTGGAGAAAGCCAACCCCGCCAGTCTATAGCGTCCTGCCTTTTGCCCACAAGAGGGCGCTCGCTCCACGCCCCAATATGCTGGCCTCTGGGGTTCTGGGAAGGCACTTTTCCAGGTGGTGTTGGATGCAACCAAGGCCGTGCTGCCTGGGACCTCAGACCCTGGGTCCCTTTCTGGTTCCCAACTGTGCAAGCCACTACACCCTGCGGGGAAGGAGAGGCCACTAGAGAAGGAGGGACACCAAAAGGTAAGGCTTCAGTCCTCTTGAGATTGTCCACTCATCCCACCCCAAGGAGGAAGAAGACAATGCCTCAAACCTGGGCCCCAGGGAAGTGCAGAGGTAAGAGGAGGATACGGTTTCCCTTTGAGGTCCCCAGAGCCTACAGGGGAACTTGCCTGGGGCCCACCAGGCCTGGAGGGGACAGAACTATGACATCTGCCCCATCACCCTGAGACACAATTTATCCCCTTGCCCCTACCCTCAACCCCCCACGTGAAAACACTAATGAAACAATGAGCTCAGGCAATAATTCAGACAGTTACTCACCTTCCCTGATGGGGGCTGAGAATGAGGCTTGGCTCTGGTGGAATAACTAGGGTAATTCATTCTGCTAAGGCTGTAGGGATTGGCTGGATCAATATTGACAGAAAAGCTTGAAGCGGTGGTTGCCCAGCCCTGGGATCCCCACCCCATCCTGGGCACCCCCCAGTCCACCCCTTTCACGAACACCCCATGATGCACATATTGACACAGCTGCCAGCTTCTCAGACCACCGCCCCTAGTAGGAAGAACCCTGTCCCCTGAAGGCATGGACAGACTCCTAAAGCGTGCTTCCCAACTTCAACCACCCAGAGCACAGGCAGCAGAACGGAACTCAAGCATCTGGTGTCCTGTCTGTCTGTGGTGGTCTCAACAGAATGACAGAACACTCTTTGACCAGGCGCTGGGCATGTCAGTGGCACCTCCTCTGCCCCCACTTCACTGTGGTGAGAACGTGGACCGGCCTCACCCCCCAGCGCTTGTGGCTCTTCCATTCCAACCATACCCAGAGCAAAAATAAGTCTCCATCATCAGGGACCTTGTAGGACTATTTCTGCTCCACTCTGGGCTCAACACAGCCTTACTCAAGCACCGTTTCCTCCAAGCCCATCCCAGAACCCACTCTACTGGGGACCACTTGTGTGTGTGTGTGTGCACGCTAAGTCACTTCAGTCGTGTTCGACTCTTTGCAACTCCATGGACTGTAGCCCACCAGGCTCCTCTGTCCGTGGGATTCTCCAGGCAAGAATACTGGAGTGGGTTGTCATGCCCTCCTCCAGAGGATCTTCCTGACCCAGGGATCAAGCCCCCATCTCTCATGTCTCCTGCACTGGCAGGCAGGTCTTCACCACTAGCGCCGCCTGGAAGCCTGGGGACCCCTTGAGCCTTTCCTTAAGATGGCTTCACCCAGAGTGGACATCTCTTCTAATTCACATAAAAGCCAACTTATGAGCTCACAGCCACTCTGTTAAGGTACATCCACCATCTTGTGAGCCTTCCCACCGGTTTTCCTGGCCTGGTGAGTCACTGAGTCACTCTCAGAGGTAACTGTGAGAAAACCTGATGGTTGATGCAGCATCAAGCAGAGGAGAAGACAGAAATCACTGGGAAGCCAAGACAGGGCTAGGTTTAAACAAAAAATAATAATTTTATCATACAATTACCACCATTAGACAGACAGATCAGATAGAGGGCGTCTCCACCTCCCAATTTATTTTCAGTCCCGGAGAAGTTCATTGTAGATCACAGCCAAGGCCCCCAGGAAGGTGACATATTCTCGGAAGTTCACCACCTGGTCCTTGTTCTGGTCCATTTCGTCCATTAGCTCTGCAGCTTCCGCATCCTGCATCTTTTAATGTGTCAGAATGGGAAAGCCAGACTCAATGGTGATGAGACCTTGAGTTCTCTGCATTTCCCCCTCCCCAGCAGCCCTCTCTCATACAAGTGTCTCTGTTCTCACTCGTCACCAAAGATCCTGTTCCACCGTGGGTCCACGTGGCTTTACCCCTCCTCTGTTCCTCCCTCAAGGGGAGGGAATACCAGGCTGAGAGTAGCCCCAGCCCCACAGGAGAGTGAACCAGTGGTGAGGCATGTGGTCTAGGGCCCTGGAATGCGGACAGGGGTGAGTCAGCCACACCTAGCACCCTGCCCTCTCCCAATCCTGCTGCTAAAGAGTGGGAGTGGGGAGAGGGGGCCTGGGAGGCTCACTCACGTCCCCAAGGGTGAGCTCCTTCTGGACAAGCTCTTTCAGCTCCTTCTTGCTCAGGTGTTCTTGACGCCCTCACACCCGGAGTACTTGTGGCAGATGGCCACCAGGAGGCTAATGGCCTGATGGAGGGGAGTCCCCATAGCTGAAGACTGGGCTCAGAGCTGCAGGCAGCGGGACAGGTCAGCAGCCTGGGCAGCAAGCCTTTCCCACTCACCCACACGCCCCAAGACCACTGTCAAGCAACCCTTCAACCCCCTTTGACTAGGGTGAGATGAACCTTGGAGAAAGGAGAAAGCCGGGGGCTAGAAGGGGAGGGGAGGGCAGACTCTAAGGCCAAGAGATGAGTGCCCTGCAGAGAAGGGAACCAGGGCAGAGGTGGTTCCAGGATCCTAATAAATAAATAGGACCACAGTTGAGAACTCTCCCCTAGGGGTTCCAAGAAAGTTGGGGATTATGCTGGTAGTGTAGGATGGAGGCTGCACACCCAGCCGCGCTGCCCGCCCCCCCAACCCCCCCCCAAACCTTTATTCCTCTGCTGGAGGGGAAGGCTGAAGCAGGGTCTGTCTGGGAGGGAGGGGAAGGCGAGGGCCATACAGGGTTTGTGAACAGAGCTGCAGGGGCCAGGGACCAGGCCCCGGTCATTGGTTCTCCTCCAGAAAGAAGTCGTTGTAGGCCATGCACAGCGTGGTCAGGAACACCGAGTACTCCTTGAAGTCGATCTCCTGGTCGCTGTTCTTGTCCAAGCTCTTCATCAGGTCGTCAATGCTGCTCTCCCTCATCTTCTTCGAGGGCCCAGATAGAGAGACAGGTCAGCCAGCCACCTCTCCCAGCCCTGCCGTGCCCCCTGGGAAGGTGGCCTCAGGCTGATCCCCAGCTGAGTCAGCAACAGGGAGCAGCTCAACCCCCAGAGCCTCCCCCCAGGCCACAGCCCTCATGGGATCTGACACCAAGCAGAGCCTCCGAGCCCCGACTCCTCAGTCTGAATAAATGACTATCGAGTGCAGGCTACTGCAGGCACCCCTCTTCCTCTCAACAATTTCTACTGTTCAAAGAAACAGCTAGATTTCCTACAACACCTCATAGAAACAGCTTGGTGACTGTACTGGCCCTGAGCAGGATCCAAGTCTTACTTTGTCTCTGTTGGGGATCGTTCAGAATGCAAGCAGACGGCACATCACTCCACGAGAGCAGTGGTTAGAGCTCTGTGTTCCCTAGCTAGGAGAGCCTGCAGGATAGCTGTATGGAACGAGTGCATGGCACCTAGGCCTGCTCTTTGTCTGGTCCCCTGCCCTCCCAGCTCAGCTCTACAAGAGGAGGGAGACAGGGCACTTGGAGGGAACAGGAAGAAAATACAGGCACATCCTGACCACACTCCTCTTTGCTGCCCTCCACTCCAGCTTTGCCACAGGAGACAGGACGTCGGGACATAAGGAGATGGAAACAGCCTCTCTGTGACGCCATGCTTGTCCCTAGTCTGGGCTTCTGTTACAGCCAGGCCCTCCCCAGGGCCTCCGTCTCCCTGTAATTAACCCTGCCGGACCCATGGCCCCTCCCTCCGCCCTCATTAACTCCAGGATGCAGAGAAGTAGGCAGGAAGGCCAGAGCGGAGGCCTGGTGACACCCATACCTGCTTTGGTCCCCTGTCCACAGAGACACATCCCCACTTTTCTCTAGGGAGGTCCACTAAGTTTCAGGATGCCACAGGAGAGCCTCCCACCCCAGGCTGATTTTAAAGGAAAGAGGGAGAGCTGTCTCTTATACACATCTAGATGTGTATAAGAGACAGCCCCCTCCCTTCCCCCACCCCACCCCCCTCCTGAATTCCACTCGGAACCTCTTGCCCTTTAAAGTGCACGCACACACACCGAGCGAGCAGAGCCCTGTGTCATTAGTTATTTACCCTCCACTGCAAAGTTTTTCAGATCCTCTCCTAAGAAAGGATTTTGATATGGAGGAGTGGGGAGAGCAGAAATCTCTGGACCCCAGAGATGATGGGGGATGGGGCTCGTTGCAAAGGGGGAAATGGAGGAGAAGGGGGCTGGCCTGGAGGTCAAGGCCAAATTGTTTTCTTAGTGTGTTGGGTTGGGGGAGAGGGAGAGCCTCCTGTGAGCCAGGGACAAGTCATTCTGGCTGCCCACCACTGCCCTCAGGAACCACGTCCCAGCTGCCCCCAGCGATAGGGACAGAATAAAGGGGCAAAGTAGTGGGGTAGTTAATCCCACTAGGGGACTCTAAGTAGAAAACGTATAAGAGACCCCTATGAATTGATGATTACTCAAGAAAGTGGGTTTGCTTAGCCACAAAACCAAGCAGGCTTGCTTAGCAACGAAACAATGCATCACAAACATAGGACATAGCCCCAAACAACAAGACAACGGTGGCATGAGCCCCACATACTGCCCAGGGAGCTCAGTAAGTTACTGATCCCGAGGTCATGCTCTCTGTACACATAAAAAACAGTAATTTGTGGACCTAACTTGACCATGTAGGGACAAGAAAACTCCCCTGCTCAACCCAGAGGAGGAGTTAATGATGGAAGCATGATGTCTTCTAAGAAAGACAAAGGTCTTCTCCCCCTCCCCACCTTTCCTCTGATTGTAAAATTGTGACCCAGTAAGTTCTTAGGGCCCGGCATCTCTCACTCACCCACTTGTAAACCTCACAATCGTCCTCTTCCGGTAAATCACTTTTCTATCACTTAGCCTCTTGCTGAATTCTTTGCTATGCTGAGACATAAAGGGCTATGGTACCAGAGCTCTTTGGAGCTCCTGAAACAGCACCTAAGGATTTCACCCATGTCCTCATTCCCCAAGCACTTTGCCCCAGCAGCTTTCTCTGCATACTTGCAGCATTCCCTTGAGGCGAGCAAAAGCCTGGCCCTACTTCCCTCTTTTTTTTTTTTTTTTTTTTTGTGTGTGGAGAACAAAACTACTCCTGGATAAGATTAGTCACATCCACTCTGAAAGACTCAGAACCCTAACTCCCAGAGGCTGCTCACTTACTCAAGGAGAAGCTCTGCCTGGCCCCACCCCACCCCAGCCAAGGTGGCAAAGAATCTACCAAACCAGCCCTGGACACCTGGAATGGAAAACCTTTATTCCTCTGCTGGAGGGGAAGGCTGAAGCAGGGTCTGTCTGGGAGGGAGGGGAAGGCGAGGGCCATACAGGGTTTGTGAACAGAGCTGCAGGGGCCAGGGACCAGGCCCCGGTCATTGGTTCTCCTCCAGAAAGAAGTCGTTGTAGGCCATGCACAGCGTGGTCAGGAACACCGAGTACTCCTTGAAGTCGATCTCCTGGTCGCTGTTCTTGTCCAAGCTCTTCATCAGGTCGTCAATGCTGCTCTCCCTCATCTTCTTCGAGGGCCCAGATAGAGAGACAGGTCAGCCAGCCACCTCTCCCAGCCCTGCCGTGCCCCCTGGGAAGGTGGCCTCAGGCTGATCCCCAGCTGAGTCAGCAACAGGGAGCAGCTCAACCCCCAGAGCCTCCCCCCAGGCCACAGCCCTCATGGGATCTGACACCAAGCAGAGCCTCCGAGCCCCGACTCCTCAGTCTGAATAAATGACTATCGAGTGCAGGCTACTGCAGGCACCCCTCTTCCTCTCAACAATTTCTACTGTTCAAAGAAACAGCTAGATTTCCTACAACACCTCATAGAAACAGCTTGGTGACTGTACTGGCCCTGAGCAGGATCCAAGTCTTACTTTGTCTCTGTTGGGGATCGTTCAGAATGCAAGCAGACGGCACATCACTCCACGAGAGCAGTGGTTAGAGCTCTGTGTTCCCTAGCTAGGAGAGCCTGCAGGATAGCTGTATGGAACGAGTGCATGGCACCTAGGCCTGCTCTTTGTCTGGTCCCCTGCCCTCCCAGCTCAGCTCTACAAGAGGAGGGAGACAGGGCACTTGGAGGGAACAGGAAGAAAATACAGGCACATCCTGACCACACTCCTCTTTCTGCCCTCCACTCCAGCTTTGCCACAGGAGACAGGACGTCGGGACATAAGGAGATGGAAACAGCCTCTCTGTGACGCCATGCTTGTCCCTAGTCTGGGCTTCTGTTACAGCCAGGCCCTCCCCAGGGCCTCCGTCTCCCTGTAATTAACCCTGCCGGACCCATGGCCCCTCCCTCCGCCCTCATTAACTCCAGGATGCAGAGAAGTAGGCAGGAAGGCCAGAGCGGAGGCCTGGTGACACCCATACCTGCTTTGGTCCCCTGTCCACAGAGACACATCCCCACTTTTCTCTAGGGAGGTCCACTAAGTTTCAGGATGCCACAGGAGAGCCTCCCACCCCAGGCTGATTTTAAAGGAAAGAGGGAGAGTGATACATGGAGCTGGCCTGGAATTCCAGCCTCTCACTAGCTGGAGATTATATAAGGTATCTGAGCCTCGATTTTTTTTTAACTGTAACAATAATATGATGACTACCTCATAGGCCTCTCCCTCTTCAGTTGCCTCCCTCCCACCATCTCCATCTGGTAAGAATCAGTTCTGCTTCCTTCCAACCTGTGTTCACAAACTAGCAGAATGGTCCTTTTGGGTCCCTTGTCAGCATCAGCTGAAAGCCCAGCAGTGGTGGATGCACAGAGCAGGACCAGGTGGGAGCCCTGCCTGTGAGTTTTGCATAGCTGACCTGGACCCCTGAACCCCGCCACCCACCCCCCACCCCATTCCTCTCACAGATTCCACAGCTGCAGGAACCCAGCCTCAACCTGGAAGTCTCCTTGATCTCCTTCTCTGAATCCCTCACCTGGGCTGAGGTCCTCCCTGCAAACACTGCTCTACTCTGTTCCCAGTGATACCTGATTCATCCCTTGGTGCTAGGTCTAGAGTTGAACACGCCCAAGATGTCCACTGTCTTCCTTGGGTCTCTGCCCCTACTTTTGGCCATCCTGCCCTGGCTGAGACGAGTGTACCTTGCAGACAGACATGCGTCCCCTCTGGAGGGGCCTCCCCCCTCGTGTTGGGGAGCCCCTGCAGTGGCATCCGTGCTTCCCCTTCTTTTCCCTCCCTTCCCCCACCTGCCCGGGGAGCACTGGGACTCTGGGGTGCAGAGGAGGGACCAGAACCTACCTCACCAAGACACAGCTCCTTCTTGATCAGTTCCTTCAGCTCCTTCTTGCTCAGAGTCAGTTTGCTGCCCTCTCTCCCAGAGTATTTATGGAAAGTGGTGACCATAGTGGTCAGGGCCTTCTCCAGAGGGGTCTCCATCACGGCGTGCAGTTCCAGAGGCTGAAGGGAGAGGGAGAGATCACATTCCCCAGGAAGCTGGACCCCATCCCTAGCCCCTCTCCAAGCTTCTCCTTCAAGGACCAGTGACTGGAACGCATGTGAGACCAAAGTCTAGCACGTGGACCCCAGTGTCTTAGGACAGGCCGTAGTGAGACCCACAGCAAACTTGGAACAGCCAGAGCCTGACCAGCCCTGGAAGGAGACCTCACACTCTCCTGCTTAGAAGATGTAAAAGAAGGTCTAGGGGCAAGCTGACCTCCCCAGAAGAACTGGTGGCAGATGATGGAGCCAATGAAGGGTCAGGATTTTCTTCCGGCCTGACCCAGCTTGGGCACTCATTTTCCAGAGGTCATTCTCCTTACCCTAGTCACCCTCCTTGCCCCAGGAGCCTGAACCACCACTATCAGGGAGTGTCCCATTACAGAAGTGGGGGACAGGGCAAAGAGAGAGTCCAGGGGTTGGAGGAACCTGGGGCTGAAACTGGAAGATAAGATCTCAACAGGAAGCCGGGAGGGGTGAAGGACTTGTCCGGCTGGTCCCCAGGCTCCCGCCCAGAGAACTGTACACACGGACCAGTCATGAGTCAGGGAAGGAAGTGGGCCTCCTCTCCGGGGTCACTGTGAGGGCTGGATCCAGAGACTGGGTCTGATGGGGCCCTCCAGTCCACCAGCACAGCCACACACCCCTCCAAAGGAAGAAGCTCTTGGAGCTCCTGTGACTCAGACTTGAAAACCACTTCCCCCTTAGGCAGGAAGGAGCCAACACCCAGGAACTTGGGGGCTGCAGGCAAATCTGTGTAGGGTCCTGTGCCAGGAAAGGAGGAAGAAGCTGCTGTCTGCTACCCTCAGCCGGAAGCCCACCTGGCTATTCCTGAACCGGACCTGTCATTCATCTCCTACCTCCCCAAACCCTCAGCTTCTCCCCACCACCGGGAGACTCGGCCAGGACCACAGTGGCAGGCGAGGGTCTCGGCAGTTGCAGCAGCCTCCTGGCTGGTTCTGATCCCACCTCCACCTCCAGAGCCACTTCTTAGGAAATTCTCAGAGCCATGATCCCAAATACCTGGCCCTCTCCTCCCTGAGCACATGCCCACTCATCAGACCCAGCCTTTCTTGGGGGAGGTCACCAGAGCTTGTCAGCCTCTGGCCTCATCGCCCAGCTTGCTCTACCATATAAATGAGCAGGGAGATCAGAAGGAAGGACTCACCAAGGAATGAGAGAGCCAGAGAACTCACGCGGCAGACACGGGCTGCCTGCCACTGCTCTCTGCCTTTATTCCCTTGTTCCAATCCCCAGGAAACCAGGGGAAAGAAAGGGCCAATAAGAAGGGGCCAGGGACCAAAGAAACCTAGGTCAGAGCCTCCTGGGACACGGCTGCAAAGAAACCCCCTTTTGCGAATCTCACCTTCCTCATTTCTAAACAGGGGATGGAAGCATACTGAGTTTACCATAGTACATACAGTTTCAATCTCAGAAGCTTTGTCTTTCCAACCAAAACCCAGAACTCGCAATCTGATGGGCTGACAGCCAGACTCCATGGAAAGAAGAATCAGAAGGTATGCAGGGTATCCACCCATACCTTAGGCTGCTCTTTTTATTGGAGCCCTCCCACCCATTCCAAGAGCAGACCAAATGCAGCTCAAGATGGGAATCAGTGGGGAAAGATGTTTCCTGCCAAGGGCAGGGTCAAGGTCATTAGAGAGTATGGAGACTAAGATTTTTAAAGGATTCTTCGACCCCTCACGGGCTTCCTTGGTGGCTCAGAGGTTAAAGCGTCTGCCTCCAATGCGGGAGACCCGGGTTCGATCCCTGGGTTGGGAAGATCTTCTGGAGAAGGAAATGGCAATCCACTCCAGTATTCTTGCCTGGAGAATCCCATGGACAGAGAAGCCTAGTAGGTTACAGTCCACGGGGTCGCAAAGAGTTGGACACGACTGAGTTACTTCACCCTCACCCTCGACACCTCACTGGTCACCACGGGAAAGAACTCTTAGGGAACTGAGAATCAGGGAAACCAAGGCAGAAATCGGGGAAGGGTAGGGCTGGATGATGGGGTAGAGGCTGTGGACTCTGGGGAGCAGGTTCAAGATGCAGTAATGACCAGGGTGTGGGTCAAGGAGATTTGCCTATATCCTGGGAGATACTCAGACATTGTTCTGTGATTAGTTGCTCAGTCGTGTCTGACTCTTTGCAACCCCATGAACTGTAGCCCGCCAGGCTCCTCTGTCCATTAGATTCTCCAGGCAAGAATACTAGAGTGGGTTGCCATGCCCTCCTCCAGGGGATCTTCCCAAACCAGGGAATGAAACCAGGACTCTCACATTGCACGTGGAATCTTTACCATCTGAGCCACCAGGGAAGGCCAAGAATACTGGAGTAGGTAGGCTATCCCTTCTCCAGGGGATCTTCCCAACCCAGGAACCGTGTCGAGGTCTCCTGCTTTGCAGGCAGATTTTTAATCAGCTGAGCTACCAGGGAAGCCCAGACATTGTTCTACCACCAACCAGTTCAAGAGTGAGAAAAGAACAGAGTTAGGGGCTTAGCGCCTGTGGCTGATGCCGCCAAACCCTAGCGTGCCTAGATGCTCCCTGCTGCCCCCAATTCCACTCCCACTCCCAGCTGCCAAAGGCAAAGAGGCAGCAGGGACTGGTCACTAAGCAACAGGAGTTTCCAAAGTAGAGAGTGATGCAGAAGGGAGACTCAGGGGAGGGCACTCCCATGGAAGATGGGCAGACCGGGGCGGGGGAGAGAGGAAGAAGGAAGAAGTGGCAAACTTTTTCCTGGATCAAAATTCTATCCTAGTCTCTGTAGCCACACTCTGAAGGAACATGTGAGTCACCTACCCCACTCCTCTGCAACTTGAGAGAAAAACAACGTAATGAGAAGAAAAGGGGAAAGCTTGAAAGGTCACAGGAACTAGACTTTCTCTGTCTCAGGACCTGCCTTCTACTCACCTCTTCATTGAAGGTCCCTGTACCACCCAATCAAGGCCTGGAAATCTAACCCTCACCTGTTGCAGGTTGTAGCTGCTGATCTTTAACCTAAAGAGAAGCACTATCATGCCTGAGATTTTCAGGAGAGGTGGGGAGGAGTGGAGGGGAGTCTCAATTCACTTATCAGATCTCATGCCTAGAATTTTGCCTCCAAAACTCTGGTCACCTCCCTCTATCTCCCTCCCTCCCAATCCAGTTTCTGTCCTCCACTCATCAGTTCCAAGGTCCTTTGTCCTCCCTTGATGGAGCATGACTGTTAACTGGTAACGAATCTCATCCCAGGGCTTCTGGGAGAGACAGGCTTAGAGAAGGAGGATATGCTCATGCTGTGGCCATTAAACTGCCCTTCCTCCATGTCCCCTCCCTGATCTGACCCTGGACAGGAAGGATTCATCTTCCCTGGGGTCTGAAGCCAGGGCACGGGAACAGGTGGCAGGCAGGGCCCGAGCTGTGTCAGGATTGAGCCTTCCTCCCTGTTCCACTCTGGCCTCACTACTCCCTCCCCAGTATTCAGCCCTTTCCCCACCACCCCAGGGCACCCACACTCCATTCCAGACCCCAACCAGGAGCAGATGTGACCTCCGAATCCATCCCAGCCTCAGTCAGGTCCCTGCCAGAGGCAAGGCTGGGGAGGTGGGATGGGTGAGAACACTGGCTAAGATCCTGCAGCTGGGACGTTCCAAGCCTCTGGGGTCCCTTTCCCTGCCTTTGACCCCATCCAGAGTCGGCCCTGTCCGCCACACACATGCACAGTCCCCCACATCCGTCTCCACCTTCACTAGTCTGCTCCCCACACTCTACAAGACTACAGCTCAACTCCCAGCAGCCTCCACTACCCCCTCCCCACTGCCCCCACCAGCCAGCCCTCAGGCTCCACCCCACGCGCCCGGAGTTTCTCAGACCATCAGCCTCATAGCTTTCAAGAATCTTTATTGAACTTGTTCGGTATTGTGCTCACGTCTGGAGGAGCCAGGGTGAGGTGATGTGCCCACCGCCAACAGGGAAGACCCCAGCCGGCAGCCCCCCCCCCACCCACACCTGAGGAGCCTTCATTTTTTCCGGGGTTGCTTATCAGGGAACCCTTCGAAGAACTCATTGCACATCATGGCGATGCAGGACAGGAAGACGCAGTACTCCTGGAAGTCCACCTCGTTGTCCTTGTTGCAGTCCAGGTTGCTCATCAGTTTCTGGAACGCAGCTTCATCAGTCCTTTTCTGCAGGAGGAAGAGGCTAGGGTGGAAACCGGAAGCGAGGTCCGGGTCGGGGAGTGGAGCGGAGCTAGCACTGGGTGAGGTGTGAGCTCCCGACGGGAGCTCAGGAAGGCACAGGCATCCCTGTGGGGCCTGGCTTTGGACCTCCGGCCCTAGGGGCTAAGCTACCCCTCAGATGAAGACTGAGGACCTGGGTGCAACTGCGTAAAGGAGACCACAGTCTCTTCTGCCAAGGTCATTTTAAGAGAGTCCAGTCATACAGTGGTCATGAAAGCTAGAATTTTGTTATTTATAATAAACAACATAAAGATGATACAGACGGCATCTGGGATTGCTCAAGAGAATTCTGTAAGTGTGTGACTGTCCCAGAGAACTATATCTTCATGTCCACAAGCCAAATAGAAACTCAAAAATGGCTTATGGGGCAGGGGGATGGTGATAAAATAGGAATATGAGATTAACAGATATACACTACTGTATACAAATGAGATAAGCAACAAGGATTTACTGTGTCACACAGGGAACTGTATTCAATACTGTGTAATAACTTATAATGGAAAAGAATCTGAAAAAATAGATACGTGTATATATAGTTAAATCACTTTCCTGTACACCTGAAATGAACACACTGTAAATCAATGATATTTCAACCAAAAAAAAGAAAAAAAAGAAGGCATATAACTTTCACAAATCTTAAAAAAAAAAAAAAAGAGGTTCATTGCTGGAGTGATGGCAAGAGTTCGACCATCGCAATTCGTGCTCTCAGCTTTAAACACGGACTTCCTTGGGAAGTTCCTTAGCCTCTCTGAGCATCAGTTTCCCTCCAGGAAAGTTGTGCAGAGCACCGTACCCTATCTGCTCACTCTGCCCTCTTTCTGAGGGTGCCAGGAAGTGAGCAGTGGGAGCTCACCGTGCTTTGGCCTCAGGCAGCCAGGGTAAGCTCTCTGCCCGGAAATTGCCCATGTCAGCAGCAGATGCCAGCTGTAGGTAATGCTTCACAGAGGACGGGTACCTCCCAGGCAGTATCACTCACCCCCAAGAAGCTGGGCAGCTCCCGGGTCAGCAGCTCCTTTAGCTCAGACTTGTTGAGCTTGAACTTGTCACCCTCCTTGCCCGAGTACTTGTGGAAGGTGGACACCATCACATCGAGGGCCTTCTCCAGGGGGTATGCCATGGCAGCAATCAGGAACTGGGGGCAGGGTCACAGAGACAACTTTATTTTCCCCACCCCACCCCCAGCTATGTGTTTGTAAATGCCCCCTACTCCCATCCCTCAGGGAGCACATTGGTGACACTGCTCCCGTCCAGAAAGGAGTTCGGCTCCTAGCGGGAGAGGGAAACATACACTTGGGGCAGCGAACCCCTGCAGGGCCTGGTGCTCAGGCTCCCGATTCAGACAGCCAGCTCCCCAGGAGCACTTTCTCCACCCTCACTTGGTCCATTCTCCCTCTGGTACGCTCAGCCCACAGCAGCCCCACCCCAGCCCATTCTTTCCCCCTCCCAGCACTGGGCTGGGCGAGGCTGCTGGAGGCTTGCCCAGGGGCCTAGCGGAAAAAACCAGTGCATAGGGAGGGGCAGGGTGAGGTGGCAGAGGCACGGATGCAGGGGAGGGACGGGGAGGCCACCCACCCTTGGGCTGGGCTGCTGGTGCAGGACCGAGGCTCCTAGGACATAACCAGCCAGAGCCCACAGGCGCCTTCTGCCTTCGCTGTGCTTTCCGCATCCGAGTGTGCCACCCAGCAGACACCAGCACTCACCAGTGTGTACAGCAGCAACAACGCACGCAAGCCCCGGCATCACAGAACCCCTCAGACAGTTCCCACCAGCCACCTCACACTTGTTGTTCTTTCCTGAATGCACACACACTTGTGCACACGCACACCACCCACCCCAGAGCCTCCAAAGAACTCATTGCACATCATGGCGATGCAGGACAGGAAGACGCAGTACTCCTGGAAGTCCACCTCGTTGTCCTTGTTGCAGTCCAGGTTGCTCATCAGTTTCTGGAACGCAGCTTCATCAGTCCTTTTCTGCAGGAGGAAGAGGCTAGGGTGGAAACCGGAAGCGAGGTCCGGGTCGGGGAGTGGAGCGGAGCTAGCACTGGGTGAGGTGTGAGCTCCCGACGGGAGCTCAGGAAGGCACAGGCATCCCTGTGGGGCCTGGCTTTGGACCTCCGGCCCTAGGGGCTAAGCTACCCCTCAGATGAAGACTGAGGACCTGGGTGCAACTGCGTAAAGGAGACCACAGTCTCTTCTGCCAAGGTCATTTTAAGAGAGTCCAGTCATACAGTGGTCATGAAAGCTAGAATTTTGTTATTTATAATAAACAACATAAAGATGATACAGACGGCATCTGGGATTGCTCAAGAGAATTCTGTAAGTGTGTGACTGTCCCAGAGAACTATATCTTCATGTCCACAAGCCAAATAGAAACTCAAAAATGGCTTATGGGGCAGGGGGATGGTGATAAAATAGGAATATGAGATTAACAGATATACACTACTGTATACAAATGAGATAAGCAACAAGGATTTACTGTGTCACACAGGGAACTGTATTCAATACTGTGTAATAACTTATAATGGAAAAGAATCTGAAAAAATAGATACGTGTATATATAGTTAAATCACTTTCCTGTACACCTGAAATGAACACACTGTAAATCAATGATATTTCAACCAAAAAAAAGAAAAAAAAGAAGGCATATAACTTTCACAAATCTTAAAAAAAAAAAAAAAGAGGTTCATTGCTGGAGTGATGGCAAGAGTTCGACCATCGCAATTCGTGCTCTCAGCTTTAAACACGGACTTCCTTGGGAAGTTCCTTAGCCTCTCTGAGCATCAGTTTCCCTCCAGGAAAGTTGTGCAGAGACCGTACCCTATCTGCTCACTCTGCCCTCTTTCTGAGGGTGCCAGGAAGTGAGCAGTGGGAGCTCACCGTGCTTTGGCCTCAGGCAGCCAGGGTAAGCTCTCTGCCCGGAAATTGCCCATGTCAGCAGCAGATGCCAGCTGTAGGTAATGCTTCACAGAGGACGGGTACCTCCCAGGCAGTATCACTCACCCCCAAGAAGCTGGGCAGCTCCCGGGTCAGCAGCTCCTTTAGCTCAGACTTGTTGAGCTTGAACTTGTCACCCTCCTTGCCCGAGTACTTGTGGAAGGTGGACACCATCACATCGAGGGCCTTCTCCAGGGGGTATGCCATGGCAGCAATCAGGAACTGGGGGCAGGGTCACAGAGACAACTTTATTTTCCCCACCCCACCCCCAGCTATGTGTTTGTAAATGCCCCCTACTCCCATCCCTCAGGGAGCACATTGGTGACACTGCTCCCGTCCAGAAAGGAGTTCGGCTCCTAGCGGGAGAGGGAAACATACACTTGGGGCAGCGAACCCCTGCAGGGCCTGGTGCTCAGGCTCCCGATTCAGACAGCCAGCTCCCCAGGAGCACTTTCTCCACCCTCACTTGGTCCATTCTCCCTCTGGTACGCTCAGCCCACAGCAGCCCCACCCCAGCCCATTCTTTCCCCCTCCCAGCACTGGGCTGGGCGAGGCTGCTGGAGGCTTGCCCAGGGGCCTAGCGGAAAAAACCAGTGCATAGGGAGGGGCAGGGTGAGGTGGCAGAGGCACGGATGCAGGGGAGGGACGGGGAGGCCACCCACCCTTGGGCTGGGCTGCTGGTGCAGGACCGAGGCTCCTAGGACATAACCAGCCAGAGCCCACAGGCGCCTTCTGCCTTCGCTGTGCTTTCCGCATCCGAGTGTGCCACCCAGCAGACACCAGCACTCACCAGTGTGTACAGCAGCAACAACGCACGCAAGCCCCGGCATCACAGAACCCCTCAGACAGTTCCCACCAGCCACCTCACACTTGTTGTTCTTTCCTGAATGCACACACATTGTGCACACGCACACCACCCACCCCAGAGCCTCCACAGCGGAATCTCACATCTGGACCTGTTTAGTGCCTCTGGCCCCCACCCACCTCCCTTTCTCCTGCCCCCAGCCTCGGCCTGACACCTCTTGCATGCCAGTCAGGCGACCACAACTCACCCAGAGAGAGGAAGTGCTGGGGAGAGATGATGGGGAGAGAGGAAGAATGGGGAGAACCCAGCAGTCTGACCTATTTATACCCGGGCCAGGCCCTGCCCATGGCAGGGGATGCGGGAGAACGGGACCCAGCCCTCCTATCGTGGGCTGATGTGGTGAACGCCACGGCCCCCCTCCACCCCCCTCC